>VZRF01002856.1:0-90646 GCA_013396875.1 Vireo altiloquus | reverse complement strand
GGAGAGGAGAGGAGAGGAGAGGTCTCAAAATTAAAGCACTGCAAAAGTAAACTGGTCAATATATGTATCCTGCTGATCCCCTCCTTGAAAAATACATGTTGCTCAGCTCTGTGTCCTGGACAAAATTATACATTTATCTTTTGCAGGCCACTAACACACCTGTCAGAACTGCTGTTACCTAAGCTGTCAGCCAGACCAATCCTTGCCGGATATCACAAGGCAGCTGCCAAAGGGAGAAGATGCTCTGTTTGTTCAAATAAAAGCAAGTTCTATCCTTGTTTAAATACTGTGACACTGTTATAGTGTCACAGTATTTAAACAAACATAAATGGAATGATAGCCTTTCCAGCCTCAAAATCTGGAAAGGCTATCTGACAGTCAAACTGAAATCATAATTACTGACCCACCATAAGGCTTTAAGGATTGCTTTAAGGATTAATAATTGAACAATAAAAAGATTTCATAACTGCATGAACTTCAAGAAAAGTGACAGAATCTCATTGCTTGAGTCATCTTAATATGAATAATCATGAGTAACACAATCAAACATGTCAGGGAAGAATAAATCTAGTGAGGCATGAGTGGAGATTAATTCCTCTATTGAAAGGTAAGAAGGACAAAAATGCTGTGAACTTTTCCTTGTTCTCTTCCTTTGTTGAGACTAGCAGTAACATTTCAGAGCATGGAACTATCAGTCAAGTGGTATTTTGATAGTCTTCAATGTAATTTTAATCAAAATATATTTAATGTTTCTTTACTAAAATCATCAGACTTTAACCATTCTCAAAATTCTACTTTAGCTACCTGGAAAAAAAAATTCTATAACAAAAGAATGTAGTTTTCTAATTCCTGAACACTTTACAGGTAGTACATCAACACACACACTCTTCCACAGCTCTGTTACAAAAGTTCATGAGATCTGTACAACTATCCAGTCTTTTGTGGATGCACATATCCAACCAAGTGATGAGCACCTACATTAAAAATAATTCAGAATAATATATAATACATTTTACAGAAGTTTGATTAAAGTTTTAATTAAGGAATATTGCATTTACTGCATCTTCACAAAATTTTAATGGTAGACTTTAAAAATTCATTTTAGGCATTTTAGCATAATGAATATCCTGCTGAGAATAAAGACAGAGAATATGTCAGGCACAGATGCAGACAATTTTAAGGCAAAGGTAGAATTATACAGACAGTGATCTTAGCCTTAAAGTTAAAGAAATAAAATTGGTTAGAGTGGTTCAAAAGAACACAGGGAACAAAGAAACTAATTAGGCATACCTAGAAGATTCAGGTAGAATGGTAAGAGATCCTTCTGCACAAATACACCTCTGTAAACCTGCTAATCACAGAAGCCCAAGCATTTGTAATCTAAAATGTTCAGACTTCAGCAGTGGCAAAAAATGTGATTTTTGGACTGCCCAGGGTAGATCACAATGAAATTACATTCCAGACTTTCACATGTATTTTCTTATGACAAAAAATATTACCTTAAATTTGACTTTTGTCCATTTTTTATATTTCTTGTAACTTCATGTTCAAAATTTTAATTATTCTGTAATCAGCTGCCAAGGGGTGGTTTTAACTTATCTTATAAATAGTTTAGACTTAATCTGAGTTAATTCTTGATTCTCTCTAGGAGTAACAACTGATAGGAAGACCTGATCAATTTTCCTCAGGAACCTGCTAAACTGAGGGACATCTACATTGCTTCCCTCTACATTACAGCCTGTTCCTAACACTGAGGACATCATAGTCTGCATGGGTAGAGAAGGTGTAAAGATTTCAGAACAGGCACCTTTTCTTTGACATGCTCAGAAACCATGGAGAAACACACGAATGGAACTTACAAGACTTGGTAGAAGGATTTCTTGCATCTTTTTGTGAGATACTAATGGAGGATCTGGACCTGCTTTCCACACAGGGTTTAGGGTAAATGATGAGCCCTTTATCTTTTTTCAATGTTTCATTGAGACCAACATCCAAATACACGTGCATGATACCTCTGTTTCCTTGGGCTGCCAGGCAGCAAAACAGAGGTCCCGGATTGTGACTGCAGATATTCATTTATATTACCCACTGAACCATGGGGGAACTATGACAACCATTTATCTTACCTATCTTTATTAAAAATCAGGTATTGGAGTGCTGATAAAGATGAGTAGCTGACAGCACTACCTAGTGTTGTGCAGAGCCAGTGAATGCTGAACAAGTGCTGACTCCACATTCAAGCATACTCCAGTCTCTTCATCCTTTTCAGCTCTTCCTTCTTCAGTTTCTGAACAGCACTGTGCAGATGCAAGTCAGAAAGACACAGACCTTTTGCTAATTTGGTTCTCCAGCCTTGTATTATCTGTCATGTGATACCTGTTGGCAAGATGTGCTTTTACCCCAATCTTGCCCTTTCAGCATGCTTGTCAGTAACTGCAGGCTTGACTTCTCAATTTCTTAAGCACAGCCCACCTTGTTAAAAGCAGGCAGGAGGGTTTTCATTCCCTCCTTATGAAAAGCATGGTGCTGCATGTTGTTAGTACATTTTCTTAGGGTATCACCTTATTTCATTTAAGATAATAAACTGATGAAGAGGAATCTTCTTTTATTTTGACTTTTTTCATTTTGGCAGATTAAGCTGGCTGGATCCTTACAGGCAGAACCCCTGTGGCTCTCAGTATCAGAGATAATTACAATGGGCATGCAGCCAACCTTTATGCTACTTAAAAATTATTTATTTCTCTTAACAATGACATCTTTATTTTCAAACTTTCCAGAGGGGTCATTATGTATTGTATTGAGCTGAAGCTCTCATGCTGGGATGGAGCAAGATGAAAGGTTTGAATTTTTAATTAGGATTCCTTTTTTACCCAGATTTCCTGGTTAGAGCAGAAGTATAAGAATCAAAGAGACAGCTTTGTGTTCTGGCTGTGTATTTCCATCTGTCAGAAAGAAAGGATTTGGTTACTGAATTTTGTACTATGACAAGAATCAATGATCCAGTCTACTTGAGACTGGTTGATGAACTTGAAATGGGAACAGAAATCCAGAAATAATGCCAGGAATATGTGCAATTTCTGCATGGATCTCACATGTCGTTTGCTGGAAAATGCTGAGGCCAGGCCATGCAAGATTGGAAGGTAATTTGACACCTTGTACAAAGTCTAGTCAAGTACAGTAAACATGCAATAACCCCAGAATGCTGGATTACCACTTGAGTCAAAATTATATTTCCTTTGTGACACCTTCATCAGCTCCCTAGTCATGTAAAAGCTGAATTACAGATCTTCTGGTTATGCAAAATGTCTGATCTATAAAAGGTGGTTCATTTATACGTGTCTTGAGAGTTCCCAAAGTGTTCGCTACCTTGAGAACAAAAACCTCTAACCAACTCTGGTTTGCTGATGCAGCAAAAGTCATTTCCTGTAACAAATGTATTTATTTTAAGACTATGAATGGGCAATTTTTATTGTTCCAGGCTTTGGGAATCTCCCATACTCCAGGCCTTGGAGGATAATGAACTATTCAGAAACTTCTTGCCTCTAAAATCTGTGGTACTCATCAGAGGGGTAACACCCCTTCTTGTACTAGTCTAGGCTGCAATACTTTTTTAGAAGAAAACTACTGGGGCCTGCATGTTTGGACAATGGATACAAGACTGCAGCTGTAGCCAAAAATAAACTTGCCAGAGTGGAGGGGAAATGGCTGAATGGTGATGATTCAGCACTGAGATGGTTAATTTATTACAATGTCTCTAGGGGCAGAGGGGGAGGCAGCCCTTCCTGTGACTGCCTTGTAGGACAGTGTGGGTGCTGCTCCCAGAGCTTGTCCATGAAACAATGACATCTGAGCCATAAGCAGGTATAAATAAATGAAAGGACAGAATCAGGAAATCCAAATGATCAAAAATGGTCCAGAACTGTGTTAGAGATTGACTCAGGATCCCGAAGAGCTAGTGAAAATGACCTACACAAGGATGCTCTATTTTATTTACCCATGGCTCAGTTTCTTGTTGCCTCTAAACACTTAGCTCTCACTCCAAGAGCTGAACTGTGTACCTATGCTGTCTGAAAAAGACATGCCCTTAAATTGTGTACTTATGGTGACCTAAAAAAGCCCATAAGTCAATTTTGTCCTTGGAATTATCCCATTCTCAGCTCCTTTTCTCCATTTTCTATTCCTATTTGATTTGTCTGGATTGATAACTGAGAAAGATCACAGTGTGATCACCTCTGCAGACATGTTTCGGTGCTGAGAGAAGCAGTGTGGATTCAGATGATGCTTTTCCTATCTGAAGCTCATTCTCACCCATGTTGCTACACAGACCTGCCAGAGAAAGCAATGTAAACAGTCTCGGGGAGGAGCCTCCTCTCTGAACAAACACAATTCATGAGAGGAGAATGCATCTGAAGTTCTTGCATGTTCATGTAGCCCTCAGGAGCAATAGTATTTATTTTGTGGTTTTGCATAAATTTCAGGGTGAACACTACATTTTACCCTGTAATATTTGGAGGAGTATGTCACTTTTTAGAATGCTTTCAATAGCAACTCTGCATTGCGTGAGAATTGCATCCACCTATTTCAGAAAAAGTCTAAAAAAAGTAGGCAATATAGTGATTTATGTGTGAAACCTAGTAATGGTCAATTTACTGTCTGTGAACAAGGATCTTCATTTCTCTGTGCATCAGCTTCTCCATCTGTAAAAGATCATTCATTATTTCAGAGCCATAAACAAAGGCTACTTCACCAAAATTCGGTGAAGTAACATTTCCAAGTACTTGAGATACTCACACAGAAGTAATTAGAGAGTGTAAAAATATGAGTGGGAACAGAAGTGGATTAAACAAAGTGCTGAAACACTTTAATGAGAAATGCTGACAGTGAATTTGTTCATTCTGAGTGGCATTTCATTTCACAGATGTAATATCTGCTTTTGAGTCCCAACAAATTGAACACTGCACAGATAAGAAACTAGATCAGATCTTACAGTCCTTCTCATAGGACAAAACCCAGACTGTCTTCTACAAAGTCACTCCTAACATGAAAATGAGATGAGAGTCTTGAACTGACAATTTCCCCAGACTTGAAAGAAATCTTATGCTTCATCTCCCTTGTTCCGTGGATATTCATTGCTCATTCTAATGGAAATCCTTGAAAAATCCTGTCTTTTCCGAAGTATCTTTCAGTCTTTCACTAATAAAATATATGTGGCTGTGCTGTGGATTTCCAGTTGTTGAAGTGTTTCTGGCACATCGGACACGATGTCATAGACAATAAGGAAATCGTGCATTGCAGGAGAGACTGCCCTTCACAATGCTGTGGTGAAAGAGACCATCAGTTTGGTGAAGGTGAAAATGGAAAAGGGAGATGATGTCAAGAATCCTCAGCCCACTAAATAAGTTTTCAGACACAACTGTTACAATCTCATCTACTTTGGTTTTCACCTGTGGGCTAAACTGCTGTGTTGTCTTTATTTCTGACATGGGTGTCTTTGCATCTGTCCTCCTTTTCTTCCTCTTTCTATCAACCTGTCTAATAAGTAGCATGTCGGTGTGTCTTCCATAATTCCTAACTTCAGAATTGCCAAGGAAGACAAATCTTGTCAGAGAACTTCTCTGCAGAAGTTTCGTCTTAAAGAAGGAAGAAATTTTCAGTCCCTGTACCCTTATGGAACAGTGACCCATGGGGAAATGCCTGTCTGAGTCTGCAGGCAGCCTGATACAGTGAAAATAAACACCAAACTTTAATCCTGTAAGATAATGGTACTGACAAGAGCTGTTAATGACTTCACTGTCACCCATTACAACACTAATATAACTACTCTGAAACTTCATACTGCGCTTTCTCTTCCGCCAAAAGCATCAGCTCTTCATATGCAGCTATGAAAATATTCTGCAACCTCAACTGTGAATAGAAACACGCAATATGAAGTTCTGATGTCTGTGGAAAGTGATTCCAAGCCAAAGTCAGCATAAAAATTATCTAAAGAACCCAAAAGGGCAGATTGTGCAAATGCATCCACTTTGTTAATAATGTTTTCTTTCCGAATGGCACTGTTGTTCTGTGGGTCCAGATGTACTATAAGGTAACATTTGGTATCAGGCATGGTTTCATGGTTTGCCCCTTCAATTAATACAGATGGCTTTGTAACAGTGATATTATTAATTTAAAATTTAGATGTCTGAATGTATGTATATATGAAATATTCATATAATTTCTTATCTACCCTTTTGAAATTGAAAAGCATTGCTTCAGAGTGCACAGACTTGTGATTTTCTTTCCAAAGCTGTATTTCCAATTTCTCATGTAGATGCATTTCCTTCTTCCATTCTCTCCTATAGTCTTCGTGTCATGTCCCATCACAGCACACCACATCATCTCATATCACCTAATATGCTTCACAACAGTTACAGAGAGCAGATATCCAAAAAGACCTCAAAAATACAACAACAAAAAAGGGGCTGAAATTTGATAAGCAAAAGTGTGTGATGAGTATCAGGAAATATTTGTGATAGTATGGAACTGGGGATATAAAGTGTAAGGCACTTAGCCAACAAATCCCAGCTCACTTTAAATTAGAGTAGAAAAAGTAAAGAATTATTATTAATATGCTAACACTCAGTAAGGATCTCTCTTGACACAAAACATCTATCTACGATAAAAAAAACTTTCTTTGACATGCTGGAACACCTCTGCTGCCAGGAATTGGCAAGGCAGAGATGTAAGATCAGCATAGTGCCTTGTTGTAGGAGAGAATAATCTTTTCATTATACTGTTAATCTGAATCACCTCTAAAAGAGCAGAAAATCTCTGCAGGACAGGTGCAAAAGAATGTAAATCCAAACAATTTTTTTAAATTTCTATATTTCATTTCTGTTGTCATTTCTCCAAATTCTGTAGCTTGCTTGTTGCATTGCTTCTTCCCATAATGCCAGGTTTCGCCTTAAGATGCTACAGGGCTGAACTATCATTTGATAAAAACTGGAATAGTGAAATAAATGCCAATATGTTATTTATATTAGTCAATGATCTGGCCACTCTATTTAGTAATTTTCAACGCTACAACCTGTGAGTGAAAGGAAATAAGCAAAATTTGCTATCACTTTTTATACTGACAATTAATTTTTAAGCCAAACATCAGTATGGTTTATATGTATATATCTGTGGTGTGTATAGAAACGTGTACTTTGTGTTTATATATGACTGTACTAAGTGTATTTTAGGTTTTTGCTTCCATTTATTTCCTGGGAACATCAAAATCTCCTACTGAAACAAACATCATAGATCTTTCCATCCCATTGAGTTTTCAACATTCTCCTTTAAAACTGTTACTGGTTCATTGTCTAAATTCCAACTGAGAAAGCATGAAAGTTTCCAAAAGCGGGTCACTTATCTCTCCATGTAGACGCTTAATAAAAACAACTTTTCAGAGAGTTAGACATTTTTCAAATCAAATCTGCTACAGATGGTGGTCTAATCTTACTCTTGATTACTTCACTGTAAATATAGTGACATTTCATTGAAGTAAAGGCATTTTAAGTGAACTACTTTTATGAGGAAAAAAAAATCCATGTAAATAGAGCCATTATGAAGCTGATGAACTCCTTTACATCCTACTCACACTATAAAATAAGACTGAAGTGGGACGTAAGCCTTGCTCTGTGCACGATGAACTTCTCTTACATGATGAATGCTAAGTAGGTACATCCACTCAGGTTCTGTATTGCCCTGCTAATAGAGACCATAAGTAAGAGCTAAGATGATAAACAGGAGTTATGACTAATAGAAATGATTCTTTTCCCCTTTTGTAAATTCCTTTCCCCTAATGTTTGTAAATAATTATTTTCTCCATTATGCTTCCACTTGTATTTTGTAATATGAATAGTTCTTTCTCTCCAAAAGATAATAATAGTTCTTTCATCCCCCAAAATGAAGGAGACATTTTTCTTCTAACTCCTGCACCAAAATGAAATGCTGAAAAAAAGCCCTGTTAAAAATTATGCCTCTCTGGCTGTATGGCTTCGCAGAACAGAGTCTGGGGATACCGACAGACCACAAGTTGAACATGAGCCAGCAGTGTGTCCCTGACACCAAGAAAGCTAATCCTGGGGCTGCATGAGGCAGAATGCTGCCAGCAGCTAGAGGCAAGTGATCCTTCCCCTCTGCTCAGCTCTGGTGATGCACGGCCTGGAGTCCTGCATCCAGATCTGAGCTTCCAAGTGTAAGAGAGACATGGAGCTGCCACACAGAGTAAGGCCACCAAGACAATTTAGGGAGTGGAGTTTCTTTCCTATGAGGTGAGGTGGGGAGACCTGGGACTGTCCAACATGTACAGAAGTCTGAAGGGGAGTGTTTAAAGAAGGTAGATCTGGACAAGCTCTTTCAGTGGTGTCCAGCAAGAGAAAAAAAAGCAATAGGCATGAACCTAAAACATAGCAGGTTCCATCTGAACATCAGGAAATGTATGTTACTGGGAGGGTGATAAAGCACAGGAGCAGGTTGCCTAGAGATATTGTGAAATGTCGATTTGTTGCATTTTCAGTCATTCTGAGGCTGTAAGTCCAAAGCAGTTTCTTACTTTAAAAATTCTTCATGGGTTCACTTGTTGTCTGTCTTATGTTCTATCTGCTCAGTCTCTAAGTTCTTACTCCCTTCTCCTTCTCCTCTGAAAAACATAAATCTTTCATTTGCTATCTCTTTACTCTTTGCTATGACTTGATTCTTGTCAAAATAATTTCCTCTCTCTTTCAAGTAAACCCCCTAGATTCCTTTACTGTTTTTGCCTTCAGCAAATAATCTTGGAATGTTGTTGAGGGAAATTCAAATGAAGTGGTGGTGTGTAAAAGGAGACATCTTTTGATACAGAGTCCTCCCTCTGGATCATTTGAATGGTACTTTTCAACCTTGTGGTGAAAAATATTCAGTTTTAGGCACTGGTACACTACAAACTTGAAGAAAATTAAATTAGTTCTCCAGTTTACATTCACGGATTAGGGATATATAATCCAATATTAGGGATATATAATATAAGTATAGATATATACTTCTTTTTATCTATGCCACCATCTAAGCGGATGATTAAACAAGACAGAGGAGATGCAAGAATGGATCCTTGACCTGACTTGGTATGCCAAAAACTGAAAAAGCAATGGAAATTGATGACTAGGACATTATGGATACAATTGCTAAAGAACTTAAGAGTAGCTCATTATTGTGGGATCTTGACTATGATGGATCAATTTGAAGAGAGGACTGGAAGGGGTGCATGTTATTTTTTATATCTGTCACTAGTAAAAGAATCACTCAGTAATTCACATTCTGTGGTCCCGTGTGAAGGGGACCACAGGTCCCAAGTGATGTACAGACAACAATCGAGCTGCTATGATGGAACACACATGTCAGAGTTCTGTGCAACCCAACAGCACAGTCAGAGTTAAATAACAAATGACAGGTTAATTTTACAGCATGACCATCCAGATCCGCTAAAAGGCTCGAACACCTAAAGGCCTGAGCCTGTGATCCAGAGCTCTCCAGCTCATCTATTTCAGGGAGAGGATGTAGTTAAAGAATTTCTTGACTGAGTTATTTTGGACCCTAAGATACTGCTGCTATGCTTACCCACCAGATCACACGTATGGGATTTAAGAGTTTACCTCATCTAGCTTTTCTCTGGCTGTACCTTGTAAGGGACCTAGCTGATAGGTATTCTCTCAAAGCAGGCATGGAAAAAATTGATAGGATACAAACCAACAGTCATGAACCAGCATTTGGCAGGTGGGTAAGGCCTGCCTTTGACAGGGCCATTAAGGGTTCAGAAGTTGTGGATCACTTCCATTTTTAGCCATTTTATATTTGTAAACTCCTGGTTGCAATTAAAAAATGCTAAAGCAATATGGCCCAGGATTTGTAACTCCTCTGCCCTTGGAGATTCACAAAACTGAAGTCACAGGTTCATTCCTTTCTGCATTTAAGAAGGGCTTACAACCCAGGAACAGCTAGATGCTGGATTGTTCTGACGAGGTGTTGAACAAGCAAGCAAAAACTATGTCTAGGGAGGAGGTGGCAGACACTGATATATTTTCCTTAATTCAGGTGGTTCTTGTGAATAGTTGAGATTTGGATAGCAAAGTTCTAATAAAATTATTCTTACGTAGTCCAAACTTGACTTATGGATCATTTTATGCTCTACTGGATTGAAAATACTGATTAAAAACTGCTTAGCCTTTTAAAATCCCAATATGAAGATCCATTTTTTTGAAAACTCTCCTCCAAGGGTAGTGCTTGACAGCTGGGAAAAAAAAAAAAGAGTGAACTTTCTATCTACATAGAATGGGTTTCCTAAAAAAACGTTTACGTCAGAAGGATCAGAGTGCCCTGATTGAGTCAAAGAACTCAATTGTGAAAGGCTTACTGTGATCTGTGGGTGAATAAGCAGCCAACAGTCAGTGTGAGAGGCTGGTTTCCTGCCCATGTCGAGTATTAGTGAGACTGGTTTTGTCTGTTCTTCATATTCTCCTTTCAGAAAGGAAGGCCAAAGATGTGATGAAAAAGAGAACCATAACACTGATGACAGGACCAACTAAGACATGTGACAGAGAGACACTTAAATATTTCATTTTTTTAAGAGTATAAAGAAGTGAGTATGCGACCCAATGATGGTGGAAAATGCAGAAGTAACAGATTACAAACAGCTCTTTATCCAAATTGGGTAGTATACAAAAAGTTCAAGGCAAGCAGCAACTAAAAATTATCACAGCCATGGGAAAAAACAGTACAAGGTATCTTGTAGATTCATTATTCCTGAATTAATCAAGATTAGATGCCTTTCTAGCAAAAATTCTTCAGCCAAATGTAAGTTAAACTCAAGAGTGGGTCAAGAGGTGAAGTGCACTCTCCTGGAGGGTAAAGATCAATGTTCCCTCTTCTACCTGAATAGTAGAGACAGTAAGGTACATTATAATTACTGCCTTTTTTACCGAGCACCATGAATAGATCTATTTTTAAACAGCTTATTACAGATAATGCCTTGTCATTCATATCTGTCCTGACTTCTCTGAATAAACCTGATTTTCTTATTTTTAATCTCCTGTTCACTTGCAGAGTTAGTATGGTTCAAAGAGGGCAAGAGTCTGTTCTCAGGAACAGAATTGTTTATAAAAGATCAATCTGTTCCAGCTGTCCAAATGCATGGGCTGTAGTAGGTTTGGCCAAAAGTTGCCAAAATTCAATGAGTTGGATAGATGTAAGTCAAATTCTAGTTTTAGCCAGCAGCCCATGTAGTTTCCAGTGTCACTGCAAACTGGAAAAAAATCCAACCTTACTTAGCATGGCCTGAATTTAAGGAATTAGTTTTCAGAAGCGAACAGCTTTATCACTGTCAGCAAAGCACACTTGGTCTTGTGTAAGAGACATAAATAACACGCCAAACAATTAACTATTTGAGGCATAGATGCCAACCCACTGCATTCATACTTGTGACTTGCTCTTGCAGCACTTGAGTAAAAGACCACATTACTCTGTCCATTCATAAAACAGAGGTCATGGAAGAATCCAGAGGGAAATCTCAATATGTTTTCATGAATCTGCATGTTTCAACTGAGAATATTTCAGGGAGAGAGTTTTCTCATCATCTGGGAAAGAGAAATGATACAGTTAAGCCCCAAGGCTTTTTGAGGGCAGTTCTGTACTTCAGCACACCAGGACACCTCAGTTCTGTACTTCAGCACACCAGAGGGAGTGATTCCTCTTTGAACAGGTCCCAGTTACAGCTCTGCAAGGTCTAGATGACACAATGGCTTTTCATTATCTCAGCATAGCCCTTTCAGCAACACTGAAGTGGAACAGCTTTACACAAAGAGCACTATGACCTTGAATGCCACAACGAAATGTAAATTCTGAAAGAGGTGCCATTTGTTCCATACAGATTTGAAAAGTGATGGATTAGAGTAGCTTTTAGGAAGAGCAATGAGGGTTGCTTTTCCATGCTGTCTTTTAATGATTCTCAAAGATTCAGATTTATGTGTGATCTGCAATCCTCAGGATACATGGTACTCATGAATAGATGCTAGCACACAACACGTGATCAGCCAATTGCATTGCTGCTCTAGCATTACCTGGTTTCGGGAAAGAGAAAGAATCACTTTTGTCCTGAACCCAAAGCTACTGCTTAGCTGCATCTCTATGTGTAAGAATGGTGTAGCTGACTGGTGAAAAACTGGTGAAAAACTGGTGAAAAACTGGTGCCAAAGGCAGGATGGATTCAAGCTCGTTACCTTCACTTGGAGTAGCCCTCAGGCAGACCTTTTGGCTGGAATTATGACCAAGGAAAATCCAGTGAGGGGTAGGGACAGCTGTTTGTTTAGTAAAGGCAAGTTCCTTGGTGGTGTTCATCATTTCCCACCACACCCACAGGTTTCATTCAGCTTCATAACATATGAATTGTGACTAGCTACAGCAGCTTCTTTCTTTCTAGATAGCTCTAGGTGCTGAATATATTTGTGCTAAACAGACAGACCCTTTCAGCATTTCTCTCCACTGAGCAGCTTGCGCTCCCTCAGTTAGCCCTAATACAGTGTTGTTGAAGCATGAGCTAAGATTATACCCTTCAACTTAAACAAACAAACAAACAAACCAGGGACTTCAGCCATTTCATCCACACATGCATTGAAGCTAGGTGTGTGCAAAGCCCAGGAATCACTGTGTAAGTCATACCATCATTGAGCCTTTCCTTAAAATCATTTCAGGCATGGAAGAAAGAATCTTAGCTTATGTGCTTGTCTTTGAACACTCAGGTGAGCAGGGCCTGGTGCTGGCAGAAACATGCCACGGCTTAGTGAGGCAGGAGTGCACAGGCATGTAGCTCCTGGCTGAGAATTCCACTTGGCTGCCAAAGCAGCATAGGTGGGAACTTGCTCGCCCGATGTGCTCTCTGCCAGCACAGAACATTAACTGACACACTGGTGCAGATCCAATTATCTGTCTGGGAGGCTGTCCAGCAAAAAGACAGGTTCAAGGAACCTCATCAGGAATAATTACAAAACAGCTTGCCTTAAGGTGAAGTTTCTTCCTGTTTCCAGACCGTGAAAAATTTGTGTTCAAGCACAAAAGACATTAATCTTTGAAATGTTTTTTCTAGCTATAGGTATGACTCTTCTGAGCTTTCATACAAAAGGCCCTAATGCCCTCAAGAAGGTCTATGCATTGATCCCTGAGCATTTAATTCATACATTACTCTTGTACACCACACATTATAGAAATCATATGGAGTAAAGTTGGGCAGTAACTTGTTAGTCTCCCATTGCTCTCTGGCAAAGAATGCATCTCTGCTAAGACTTTTTCAGCATTTCTCACTCTTCTGGTGAAGGACAGGTATCAGGTGCCTAGGTGAGCCTACTCCTTTCCCTCCTCATTCTCATCCCTACCTGTTCAGGGTGCTCATACACTGCAGGACATCCCAGATGACTATGGAAACAGAATGTAGAATTTCTGGTTTCAGATGATTGAGAACAGTAAGATCAGGGTATTTCTAATGCTTTTGCCATGACAGCCCTTCCTCTATGCTTGCAGAGTTAAGGAGTGACATGATGGCAAATAATACAAGCTGTATTGCAACTTGAGAACCTCTGCACCCTAAACTGTGTAAGAAAATAAGCACCTGAAAATATGGAACACACTGGGAATAAAGAGAATGGAGACATTTCTTACAGGAAATAGTTATCCACTTGCACTCAAATGTGATGCCAAGCCTGTCCCTTGTGCAGTTCCAAGTCTCATTGTCAATACAACAGAATTCAGGCAAGGCTTCCATTTCATCTCCTATCGCATGAAGAAAGAGAGACAATGTATTTTCTGCATGTAAGTTTCTACTAGGCTGAAAAGAGGCCATAGAGTTTGATCTAGATTGCTAATCTCTCCAGTAATCCTGAGCAATCAAGGTATGGAAAAGAAAGGCTGCCTTGTTTCCCCAAATGGCACACAGAACTTCTAGAATACACTCATATATGAGGATGCATACATGCACTGTTGTCCTCTGGTGAATATATATGGAAGGTGCTAGAGACCACAGATTCCCCTCAACATCTTGTGCTCAATATGCTTCCTGAAGAGGACAACACTTGTTCTGTCTCGGATGCCGTGGGTGGAGCTGACAGTCAATCAGCATACATGTGACTGGATGTGTGAGTATTACAAGTTTCCAGAAACCCCTTAAAAAGCACAGACTGAAATTTTCTAGGTTGGACTCTAGTCTGATGTGATTTGGGTTTTTTTTAAAATCTTCACACTCTCTTTGTACTGTCGTGAATGTTTTATTCATGTTTCCTTTTATTGTTTTTGTATTGACTTCTTTATATCTTGAAAAATGCACTGCTGCTCTCTCCCTTCAGCTAAAAAAAATTAGCAATAACATTACTCTAATGCTGTAACAAAGAGTCTGAACTGCACTGGCTATTCCAGTGCAACTATTCTGGAGCACCTCCTATCGTATTATTGGACTCTTCAATCACTGTTAAACGTGGCTTCTTGGTCTTCCACTGTTAGGCTGACTGGGGGAATCTTTAAATCCATACAGGAGTACCGTCTGAAGAAGTTGTGATGTTCCAGCCTTGACAGCTGGAAAAATACACTAGATTCAAGTCTAGTTCACAGTGAGCCAACAGATGAGCACAGATCAGAATAGTTGGGGTTATTTCCTCTCTAGACACACAGAGGGTATCATAATTGGGGTCTTGTTTACCAGGGCCATTTCCAGTTCCCTTCCTAGATGTTGATGAGGTAGACAAGTGTATAGCTTATGAGGTTTCCTCTCAAGCTCAACTTCATAAGGATAGACAGAGAGATACAGTCCCAAAGCTCTGCTCCTTCTCGAAGCAGATTTTTCCATGTGCTGGTCTGTACTGAAGGGATACATAAGCTCTGCCATTCTGGCCACTCTCATGTGCCTGTACCAAACAACACAGTTGATCTCAAGAACATTTTTAACCCTTTTTTAAGGACTGAAGTGACTTGTGGGACTGGTACCATTCCCTGATCACTCTTGACAAAAACCTGTGAAAGAGTTTCACCTCACTCATTCCAACTGTCTGGAGCTGACAACTGCAGGTCTGCATTTCTTCAAAAACAATACTCAAACAGCTGTGCCCAGTGGCTAGGGTGAGAAAAAGAGGAGGTATTTTTCAAAGCAAAGGGCTTCAGATTTTTTCATTCTGCTTTACACTGTAAGGGGTTCAGAAGAGAACGAAACCCAAGTTCTGGGTACTCAGGACTTTGGAGTAACACAGGTTATGCCTTTCCTCACAAGAATGGGCTTTTGAGAGCCAGAATGCATTTGTTTCCCTCTTCACTTGCAGATCCTGCAGGATGGATTCTAGGAATTGTTATTCAGCCATTCTGTTGCAGTCCCATAAATAGAGATGGACTGTTCCTCACATCAGCACAAAAGATTAGCAATTCCCATCATGCAGCAGACCCAAGAACTGCACACAAAATAGCATTGAATTTTGAACCCTTTACTCTGAACCTCTTTACCAGGTGACATCTGTTTTTGCTTACCACATACTGTGCACTAGCTGGAACTTCAGTTCCGAACTGAGCTGGCATACCAAGCGATAGCCTGATGCTCATCTCCATCTGAGGAATAATCTCTCACACCACGGTGGCATTCTTCTGAAAAAAATGCTAATTTTTTGTTGCCTTTATTATGTGTATTTGCAGCTTTTCTGGGCTCTCAGCCATAAATAAAACCTGCTGATGACTTTGTAAAGTTGTCATATACCTTTTGTTGGCAAACAGTAGGCAACAGGTGCTTGTGATCTGTCCAAGCCATTATTCCATCTCCACCCCGTGTTATTACAACCTTCCCACCCCAAACCCATTCCCAATGTATGACGTCAGCCACATGTAATTGTCACCAGTCATTTAGCTCTGCTTTCAAATCACGGCAAGGCTTTGCTTTTGTTCATGGAACAGGACATGTAGTGTGCACTCTCTGGGTGCACTAAGTCTTCAAGTAGCATACTGACATCTTTTTCTTACATTGAAAATCCCTTTGGATTCCCCCAGAACCTTTCCAGAGTTTGAGACTAGTGGAATGAGGATGATGTAAACATCACACTTCAACTGGTTCGAGTTGATTCAAATGGACTCGCATGAGCTGGATGCTGTTTAGAATCTTCTTCTGATGACCAACGAGGGTGATTCCAATACGCTGGATATCTCTGCAAAAGAACAGAGGACACAGAAGTTGTTAAAATGATCTGCTTGTTCTGAACATACTCAGCCCATTTTGCTGTAGATGCAAATAAACATGTATGGATATGTGTGTGTGCCTATCTGTGTCTGAGAAACAGCTGATAAGGCTTCTGCTTCTGCTTGACAAATGCATGTGGGTGGAGGGGGTGTTGGCAGAACTTGGTAGGCACAAAAAGAAGTAGTGGAATTGGGCCACAAAAAGGATCAGAGGGCTGATCTCCTACAGAAAAAAAGTTGGAGTTGGTTAGCCAGAAGAAGTGAAGGCTCGAGAACGATCTTTTTCATTCTGGAAAGAGGGCTTACACGAAAGATGAAGAACGATCTTTTACCAGGCCCTGTAGTGACAGGACAAGGGACAGGGGTCTTAAACAGAAGGAGGGTAGGTTTAGACTGGAGACAAGGAAGGCTGGTGAGACACAGAAACAGGCTGCCAAGAGAAGTTGAGGATGTCGCAACCCCATGAGCATTCAAAGTCAGGTTGGACAGCGCTCCGAGCAACATCATCCAGTGAAAGGTGTCCCTGCTCATGGCAGGGGTGTTGGACTAGATGATCTTTAAAGGTCTCTTCTAACCCAAACCATTCTGTGATTCCAAGAATGTTCCTTTTTCTGGATTCTGTCTTCTACATAACACTTCAGTCCAGTATATAGTGTGGCTGGTTCTACACATCTACTTAAAAGTGGTTCTTATTATCTGTGCTAGCTGTCGTGAACATTCCAATCTAACAGGCTCTGTGCAACACTGACAATATGTTTTCTGATGCATACTAGATCAGAATTAATGCTTACAAAAACAGATTACAAGTGTATCAGGGCATGGATGGTGTCCTGAGGCCCTAGTAATGTGCAAGGCACAGTAGCTACTTTGCTTTGGCTTCCCTTTCCTTTTTCATGTGTACGTATCTTCCATATAGCCAATTTCTCAGACTGCTTTCACTTTCTGCATGGAAAACTCAGTGGGTGGTATCTGTTGCTCTCTGCCCTGCTACTTACTCAAGAGTCATGCGTGATATGACATCGAATGTAGCCAGACCAGCCTGGTCAAAATTCTCCTTGTAGCGGCCCATCTTGATAGCATCCAACCACTCGTGAGCATTGCTGAGGGAAGGGAAGTCTGGAGGACAGTTGCTCAGGAGAGGCTGAGATGGTCTGCAAAAAAGGTAAGTTCTAAGGTAAGTTTGAAGTTACCAACTTCAGCTGACCACACTAGTAAAGTAAGTTGACAGACCGAGAATGCAGCCTTTGAAGAAGACAGAACAATGAACAATGACATTTGTTCTTCATGCCCTGACTCCTTAAGTCCCACCTTGACGTGCTCTTTCTAGTCTACTGGTGTCCCTTTTTCTGCCTGAAAATAGTCAATCAACCCAAGAAATTGATTCTCCTTACCCCTTGCCCATACTCTTTCAGGAACATTCTCTGCTTGCTGCCCAAGATCTTCCCACACTTTCCTGGTCTAGACCTATTAGCTGGGCAAAGAGCTGCAGTAAGGAGATTTCTGAAAGAGACATGTGACCTTTATACCTTTTTACCTCTGTGACTAGGTCTTCATCTCCTAAATATTCTCTTTCAGTCAGATAGTGACCTATAAGACAATGAGTGTGTCATTTCAGCTCCAACACTCATCAGATAAAAGAACTGCAGTAGAAGGCCAAAGAAACTACTGTTTACTCATGGCATTTGTTCTTTTCCTCATCATCTGAATCCATCCCAAAATTATAATACTCTTCATGTGCTGCTTTTAGTAAACTGGGCATCACTTTCCCCTCCTCCAGCTGTGGAGTACATTCCACTGAGACAAGATTTATAACCACAGGGAAAAACCCTCCAGGCCAGCAGGATATAATTTCGTCATCAGCCCAGCAGCCAACTAACCTTGGCACCATTTATCCCTCCAGAGACTTCTTCTTTGCTGACCTCCTACCTCCTGTTCCATCAGACTGCAAAATGCAGTTGGGAAAACATGGGATGTAAGTTGCAGTTATAATTATTCTTATCTAGAGACTTCCTTCCCTCCATAAGCTAAGGTCTTCTTTTTCTTCATCATCTCTTGTGGTCACGCAATACAGTGTGATCAGAGAATATCTCAGGCAGCTACACGCAGATGTGTTCCTCCCTTCATTCCCTATGATCCCTCAGTAATTCATCTTCAGTGCAACTCACTGAGATTTATCTTCTGTCACATTCAGCACTCACAACTCCCCATCAACTGAATCAGGATATACAGTTCTTCCAACCTGCTTCCTCTTTTTTTTTCCCCTTCCTGTTTGTTCCCAGTCTCAAATGAGAGGGTTAGAAACAAAACTATACAGCTTGATTTATTGCTTTCTTTTCTTCATGATGCCTACCAAGAGACAAGTCCTATTATTTTGCATTAAATCCCCATCTCACCTGCTGGTCCCAGTGCCAATGGCTTTGAGGGCTGACGGCTTGCGAATCATTTTATCCAGGGCACTGACTATTTGCTCAAATTTGGGTCTCTGGACCCTCTCCTTCTGCCAGCAGTCAAGCATCAGCAGGTGCAAAACAGTTGGGCAGTCTGGGGGTGGTGGCAGGCGATAGTCCTGGTCAATGGCATTAATCACCTGCAGGAAAAGAAGAACAAAGCTTTATCACAACTGGGAAAATAAAGACAAAAAAGCTTCAATCACTCGGTGTGCATGGCTTTCTTCTGCAGGACAGAGAGGCAGATGCACATCCTCACCACTTCTAAAACTTACATCCTGATTGGACATGTCCCAGTAAGGCCTCTCACCGTAGGACATCACCTCCCACATGACAATGCCATAGCTCCAGACATCACTGGAGGAGGTGAACTTGCGATACTGGATGGCTTCAGGAGCAGTCCAGCGGATGGGGATTTTGCAGCCCTAGGAAGCAGAAAGCAAGCAACCAGAATGTAGTGAGATAAGGACTGCTTAATCACTGAAACAATCAAATGTTAGCAGCACAGCACGACCCGGAGCATGGGGTGACAGTACCATTGATTCTGCCTTGGAAACACTGCTGGTTTAAATTCATACTATGTTCAAGGTTTTCACCCTGTTTTACTGACAAGTATAAATGGAAAGTGAGAATCACTCCTCCTTGCTGCTACAAATCCCATGATTTTATACTTCCACAGCTTTACTTTGCAGCATCTGAAAATGGCATATAGCAAAATCCTCCTGAGTCACAATAATTTAGAAATCTAAAGCCGTTTAAGTAATGCCAAACTGCAGTGCTAAGGTCAGACACACTGAGTAGCTAGCTTTAACTCCTTTCTCTCTCCATCTTGACTTCTCTAACTGCAGGTATGACCTGCAAGATGAAATATCATTCAGGTGCTGGTTCTTCAAAATGCACAGATCTAAAAATTGTTCCACTTTTCAGTGACTGAATTCTTCATCCTCTTCATTTTCAATCCACCTGTTATACTCCCACCCCTTTTGTAGCATGTGTGACAGGTGTCACAACTTCACAGGCAATAAGCTATTTTGATGGTTGGTTGTAAGCCCATAAACACACTTAGACCATTTATCCTTTCTGCAGGAAAAAATCCAACTCTTTCTTCAAAGAGCAGTAGTACAGGATTGTAATCTCTCCTTCAGTCCTTTATGCTTCCTATGAAAAACTATTGAAAGGGGGAAGATAACAGCTACATCAGGCTGTGAAGTTTGACCTATTCGCCATCATTCCACAAAGAACAGCACTGAGACTGCACAAGGCAGAGTGGCTCGGATACTCAGCTATTTTTAATTTTTACTGCTTTGAAACAAATAGCCCACAAGATAGAAGGCTCTACTCCACTCTTCTCTATGGTCTCAAGATGGACTAAAGAGGGTGCACCAAACCAAGGAGGAACACAGGAAAAAATTCTATCTGTCAGCACTAGAGTAACTCTCCCACCAGAGCAGTAACTCACCAGACCCCCAGTGTAGGTGGGATTGGAAGCATCATCCTCCAGGAAGCGGGACAACCCAAAGTCTGACACCTTGCACACCAGGTTACTGTTGACCAAGATGTTTCGTGCCGCCAGGTCCCGATGCACGTAGTTCATGTCCGAGAGGTAGCGCATGCCAGCCGCAATCCCCCGCAGCATTCCCACCAGCTGCAGCACACTGAACTGCCCTTCCTTCTGCTGCAAGAGACAAGGCAAACACAGGCTCTCACAACCACAGAACATGAAGCCAACAGGGGAGACTAACGAAGAGCAAGGTAACAAGATGAATTTATGAAGTTAGAGGACACACATCTTAACTTCAGCCAAAATCTGAAGGTTCAGGGACAGCAGATAACAAAGGAGGGTGGGCTTAAAGCAATGAAACTCAAATGAAATCAGACATTGGGGATCTTTTCCTAAAGGCAAACCTCGTCTTCTGGCCATATCTCCCTTCAGCATCCTACACCTAACATCACTAACTACTAAGATGGCTAAATGAATGTGGGCAGACAAATCTGCTTTTACTAAGATCTTTAAAATGAGTTCTATGCAATTCTACTCAATGGGTTCATGTGCTCTTCAAATTTTACTTGCCAAAGCATTTGTGGCTTCATTAACAGATGAATCCATAAAAAAATAGAAGTGAAGCAGCTATATTACATAGATTGTCCAAATTTGTGTTTCATTACTAGAAAACTTGAAATCCAAAAATAAGTGCAAGTTTCATTACTTCACTACAATAATGAAACTTAAAAGATTCTGTGAAATAAAGTCTGAAAAAACATTATTAGAAAGGAAAAATTTGGTACGTACACATAAGCAACTGAAAGGGTGTGTACAAAGATTTGGTATTGTTTACATTAATTATTGGAGTTGGAGAAGTCTAAAATACAGAAGAAACGTTAAATGATCGTTGAGTCTTTGAAATATTTTCACCACGTTGGCCCGAAACCAATTACTATGGTAATTTGCTATCATTTCTAATGCACCTCAAGAGGGCAACTGAGGACTCAGGGAAACAGGAGTAAAAGGAAAGATAGGCAAAATCATGAGATCTGAGACTGGCACACAACAAGATGAAGAGGTTAATGGTCGTGGGAGACTCTGTGGTACCCTGAGGAAGGAATCCAGTGATCCATTCTCCATGAACTCTGTGACAATCATGACTGGTCGGCTCTTGGTGACCACCCCCTCCAGGTGGATGACATTGGGATGCTCAAATTGCCCCATGATGCTGGCCTCGCTCAGGAACTCCCGCCGCTGGTCCTCTGTGTAACCGGACTTCAAGGTCTTAATAGCTACCATGTATTCACGCTTCCCTGGGTGCTTCAGGCGCCCAAAGCACACCTCTCCAAATTCTCCTGTCAGGGAGGGAAGAAACACACCTCAAGTAAGGAAACACAGCAATGGATTTTAGTCAGATGTACTAAAGCATTCTACTGTGGATGACTTCAGGTGCTGCTTGGAAATAGGGTTACTGGGAATGTTTAGATTAAGGTAAAGTTCTTGGTGAAGGCTGGAGACTGTATCTTCATGGTTCAAATGAGGAGTTCTGAGACTTCAAAAGGTGTTTTAAACTTGGTTTAAAGCCAGCAACTAAGGGTTATTAGGTTAACATGAATTTTGGTAAAAATGGAGGTTTAGGTATCCTGGGACACTTGATGTACCACAGATCCATGGGTCCATTTCAGGCCAGTAATATGCCAGGTCTCAAGGTGAACAAGAAGACACTTTAAAATCTGCAGATTCTCACACTACCTGATCCAATGACCTCTTCAATCTTGATGAGGGACACATCAATCTCCTTGGCAAATTCTCGAATGGCTTCATTGGGATCTTCATAGGTTGAAGGATCAATGTAATACTTCACTCCGAGTCCTGCAGTGGGGGAAACAGCCCAAAACATCACCAGAATCAAACCCTGAGACACACAGGTGTTAATGAGTCCTGAAAAGAGACAGGGCCTTGCCATCTGTTGCTCAAGGACACTTACCTCGTGCACCGATATACTGCTGCAGGCGGTCTGTGTATGGAGTCTCTCGCCTTTTACTGCAGGACACAAAGGAAAGGAAAGTCAAAACACACACAAGAGTCTCTCATCAGATGCTGGGGTAGGATTCCCAGTGCAAGGCTCAGAGAATCCTTGAAATTATGGGTGGAAGATGGGTGTTAAGATCCTGCCCATCTCCTGGTAACCAGTGCATGCTCGTTTTCTATGTGGTAGTTTTTACACCACTGTTTGCATCCCCACTTTGGAAATGACAAATGATAGCGCTTTCAACACTATCCTGAAAAAAAAAATTACAGTTTAACATCACTGCCTTGAAGTTTTCTTGCTATTCAGGCTAAATTTACATTTTAATTTAATTTAATTACACACAAATTATTCTTTTCAATTATAATCTAAGCCACCTTCTGTGATGCCTTTTAAATTCTGCAAAATCATTCTAACAGCCGTTTACTCTAATGCTTAACATGCATAGATTTCCCCCAGTTATTTTTCCTCCTGACTTTGTTTAACAGCATTTACTTTAGCCATTCTTTTCATAAGTATGGAAACCCAAACCAATAGATAGACCCAGATAGACAGAAATCTGTTCTGTGATGTGATTTTTGCTTGTGCAGATCAGAAAAGGTATGGTCCTTGTTATTGTAAGGTTTACTACATATATGCATCTAATTTCCAGTAAACATAGGTCCATCTCAGCACAGGCATTTCTCAGATTTCATTCTCCTTCTAAATGTGTATGATTCGAGCATTTATTTCCCACACAATCTAATTATTTTAGGAGTTACACCCTATTATTTGTTTGCTCTAAATATATTTTCCATTTTCAAGCTACTTCCTTTCTCCAAGCAGTGCTCTTTTTTTTTCAGAAAATGTACATTTCATGGTAGTTTCCAATCATCTAATTAATTAGACCAGATTGTAAATCAGACCTTACAGTATCCTGCATACAGCATCCCTGATGTCTGCATGGATTTGTGTCAACTCATATGTTTTGCTGTTTCAGCAGGAGAGCTTTTAGCTGCTGATTCAATTAGCATTTGAAGACAAAGTATCACGAAACATTATGTTAGTTTTCTTTATGAACATAAGTAATTTTGACATTCTAACAGCTAACTGTATTATTCTTACTTGTCAGACTTAATCTCTTTAAATTCTGCTTTCAAAAGCACAGGCAGTTCTACCTTCAAGATTTTTTCTCTTGGCTTTACTGGGGGCCTCTACCTAAGAGCTCTAACTCTGTCGTTGAACCTGAAAATCAGGTCTACATTACTGGTTTTTTATAGGTTATCGAACAAATTAATTGTTTTCTATATAAAAAACCAACAAAACAATTAGCTAAAATATGTGTTTCGCATTGCATATTGCCTGAAAAATGTGTACCAACAATTTATAAAAACATGTTAAAGTCATAGCATTTGACTCCACATATGTTCAACCTTTTAAAGAACTACTCATTTCATCTGGTGTTCCTCATTTTCTGCATCTTCAAACCTACTTTTCTTATTAAGGATAAATTTAAAATAGAAATTTCATATCTCCACTTTTTCTGAAAAACTGCCTATTAACTGTACATAACTCTTTAAATATAAATGAACATATTTTTCATGATATTTCCTCATATGTATGTTTACAGATGCCATTAATATACTTCCCCAACACAGTTTTGGTAATATCATGTTATTCTGCATTTGGTTTATTTTTTTTAGAAAAATATATGCTTTATTGAGTTGTGCACATAATATCACATTTCCAGCTGTAACAAGAAATTGTGTTTTTAACAGTTCAAAGCTACAAAAGGAGGCAACATTTCAAAAATAACAATATTTAATAATTCTTTTCTTTCCAGAAAGAAAAGTATTAAAAGAGAATATACACAAGAGGAGAAAACAAATGTGGAAAAGGGAAGAGAACAAAAAAGAAAACATTAAAACTAGATGTTACTTTCTAAAGCAGTTTATACATTTTTTTAGGTCAGCAGAAAAAGCTAACAAGTGCCTCTTGTGTAGAGGCACAGTAGAGTAAAGATACAAAAATCCATTACTGACAATCTAGGGGATTAAGTTCAAACCTTAGTAAATTCAAGGAGCAGATAATGACTGTTTCTTTTCTTTAAATAACAAAACCCCCATTGTTTACTTTTGTACCTCTACAAAAATAGCAACCCTTACTTTTTTCTCTTTAAAATTTCTTTTTTTTTTTTTCTGTAACAGATTATCTCTACAACCTCTTATATGCCCTTTATTCTTTCCAAAATGGAAAGTGGTATTTGCTTTCTTTAACCTATATTTTATGAGCTAGCTTTCTATAGAACCATTTGGGTTGTATAGATTTTATTCTTCAGCAAATGAGCCCTCGTCTCTTGGTCCTTGGTGAAAGGGTATTTATCATCTTCTAAATAACTGCATATGCATACTTATTCCACCAATCCTTCTCCCCTACATTGTTTCATTCTCCACTTGCTTGCCTAAAATGCCATTTACAGTCCCTTCTTTACAGTGATGCATTTAAATTCCTTTTGAGTATCAGCTTTGAAATGCTTTCCTTGTGTTCATATTACTAACTAGCCAAATATCAGCTAAGTACATGAGTGGTTTACCAAAGGAGAGGCTCCTCAGATAGGAGTAATGGGGCAGGATCTTTCCTTAATTAGAGAATGGCATCTCAAGGACATCTGGATAAATGCAGATGAGGCTGTTTCCCTTGGGACGGGGTTATGTTGCGGGGGTAAGGAAGTTCCACTGTTTGAAGTGCACATGAGCAGGTCAAGGAATTCACCTCTTGAAGATGATGGCAAGGATGGCAATGGCAGCAATTACCAGGAAGGCCAGACCCCCGAGCGCTGAGCCCACGATCAGCGGCAGTCGGTCCTGCACCATCTCCGAGCGCTCCCCTGGCAAGGAACACACACAGACACGCCCATGGATGCAGAGGACAGGAACTGTGAAGAGTTTCACCTAGATCTCACCTATAATTCCATCTCTAACAGCCCTTTGCTCCCCAGTCACTGTACTTCTCCAGGTGCCTTCCTTCCTACATCTGAACAGCCACTGCTTCTCTGAATCCACTTTTTCTTCCCCTGGTCCACTGACACCTGACGAACTGCCCAAGTACAAGGTAGCTCTACACCATGGCTGCACACTCATTCAGCAGTAATCCCACAGTCCCCTAATAATGGAGCTTGCTGATGACATACGTAAGTCCCTTCGATCCATACCAAAAGGGTGATGATCCTGCTGGAAGGCAAGCTTCTGCACACATGCCTGTGTTCCATCTACCTTTGTGTCCCATGTCCCACCTGTCTTTAAGACATTCACAGAGCTTTCAGCTGTAGGATGTCTCGTGACAGCTGGGGGCCAAACTCCAGCAGTGTATAGTGCTATGTACTGCCACATCCTCCTGAAGAGATTTTTACTGGCACACTCTGCCTGCTGGTAAGAGGCACAGAGGCAACAAGGAGCAGGGCTGGGGAGTACAGCAGTTGTGTGAACAACACCCTCGGACAGCACAAACGCTTCTCTGAGTGAACAAATCTGCATATGCAGATTATTATACACATAAATACAAGTTCAGTAGGAGTGTCTGGCAGTGGTCCTCCAGAGGATAAGCCAGCACACTCAGGGACACATGCAAGTGGAAGGCGATCTCATGCAGACCTCGGTACCAAACAGCAGCACTTACCTCCCGTAAAAGTCTGGAAATACATCTTCCCACTGTAAGGGCCGTAGCCAACTGCTGTCCTAGCACGCACTTGGAAGGCATAGATCTTGCCTGGGCTCAGGCTCGATATGGTGGCCATGTTGGTCTCACTAGTTAAGGTCAGTGAATTATCCTCATCTTCCGCCTGTGAATGTCAATGATCAAAAAGGAATGTGAAACTTCTGCCTACACTGCTCGCTCCCCTCATCAAAGCATGACAGTTTCCATGTCAACCCAGTATTCTTTGAGCCTCTTACAGAGCCTCCCAACAACAGCTGCTATTCCAGACCTTACTTCCTCGCGCACTACTCATTCCTCACTGCTGCTTTTCATCCCCCTAGGCCTGGGCTTCCCACAAAGCTCTGCTAAAGACTCTCAATCTAAACAGAAGTAAAAAACAAAACTTTGTCCTGTGGTTTGCTTTCTACAAACTCCAAACTCATGTACTCTCCTAGGAGAATTCAGAGCAAGAGTACATGTAATGCTATGTCCAGGAAGCTGCTAGACATGTCACAAATAGCAGTATTTTTTACCACTAAAAAACAGTAGCCCTGCAAAATCCTGCAAAAGTATTTATGTGAAAGACCAGCAATATGGAATGGGAGTTTGTCTGAACAGCCCCACATGTCTCTTCCCCTCAAGTCAGATGGATTAGGAGTCACAAGACATGAGAATGGGGGACAAATTTGTATTTACCACCCGCTAATTTTAGCACAGAAAGAGGTATTTGCCACTTAGCGAATGAAAGAGAGCATTCCTCCTCATAAAATTTCTTAGAGATGTCTGTCCAGGCATAAATGGGGACATAAGACTTCCCCTCAGAAACAAATGACAGTGAATGCAGTGAATCCAATTCCAGTAAACATATTTAGAAACCTCCGCACCTTCCACTGTTACCTGTGTCAGCTGATGCTAAACTTATTGTTAGCCACAGCTTTTAAGCCTAAACAAGTGTATTCCCTTTTTTTTCAAATTTACATTGTCCCTAGATATTTCCAAGTTGGGAAATGCAGATGGACTGATGTCAGATGACATGTATATCACAAACCTCTGGTATTGCTACTTTGTTCCTTCCTCATAATTGAAGCATTTTTTTCCATCTCCCAGACAGAAGTGCTGAGTATCACTTTCTGCTCACCTTGTCGAAGTAGCGTAGCTGGTAATCCAGGATGATCCCATTGGGCTGGTCCGGCTGAGGCCACGACAGTGTGATGCTATTGGTAGTACGACTCACCTGATGCATCATAGGCACGGCAGAGGGGACTGGAATAAAAGACAAAAAGGAGAGATTGCAAAGGGATAAGCTTAAAAATGAACTATAATTGAATATTCATTATGATGAGTTAGTAAGTTAGGTCAGCTCTTCCTTTAATTTTCTTTAATTTGCATTATGAAGTGGTTTGTAAAATAACCAGAAGAAATCCAGGCACAATACTCCGCTGGGACATACAGTCATTGATAACTCAGACAGAAAAAAAATTAAGAAATCTACATCCAACTGATTCCACATAGGAGTTAAGAAATTACCTATATTGTAGATTCAACATAATCCTGATCTTCAAATGTGCAATTTTTACAAACAAGATGAGAGGCTGCTCCATGCCACTGCTTTTTTTAATATCACGCATGGACAGAGAATGGGATAGTGGTCAGAATTCTCCCCCAGATTGTAATTCTTTTCCTGGGGGGAAAAATCAAGGATGGGCTACTAGAGTAATGGAGGCCTTGCATATGAAGCTTTCTGGAGAACGGAAATCCACATCTACCAAAACCATTCATGAGCCCATGTGCACACACATGCACACTCTTGGGGTTCATGCAGAAGCTAAGA
This sequence comes from Vireo altiloquus, assembly GCA_013396875.1. Taxonomy (NCBI): domain Eukaryota; kingdom Metazoa; phylum Chordata; class Aves; order Passeriformes; family Vireonidae; genus Vireo; species Vireo altiloquus. The sequence continues at coordinate 62,939 of VZRF01002856.1, read as the reverse complement.
GAGTATGAGTTTCACCTTAGGAAGAGATTTCCAAGCAAATATTTCAGGATAATTTTAAGAGGATCTTTCAGCCTGCCAGCTGTCTTTCCACAAAGCTCTTCTCAAGTTTTGCTTTCTCTCTGCAAACAAAATGTCATGTTGCCAAGAAACATACAGGTAAGCAGCTCGGGAATCCTCATTTTCCTAATGGATGCAACGTTTTCAGCAACATTTAAATTTTGCAGAAAAAGCACGCCAATGAAAAGCTGCCACCAAACCCCATTGGTTTTACAAAATAGACATAAACTTCCTTGATGTGAGGAATGAAGCAGAGACATTTGGCAAATGATCAAAACCTGCAGAATAGCATTTTCTTCCCTCATTAATTATGAAAAAGATAAAAGGATTGTTTTTAATAACAAGATAAAATTATTCTGAAAAGCATATTTTAGATGGGCTTCAAACAGCTTAGGCAAGTGGGAACTAATTTAAAAATGTAAATGAAACAAAAATGTAAGAGTCTAAGCAATAAAATACTTTCTCTCCTCCTCATTCCTTTTATTTTTTACCATTGCTTGTCCTTCAAACAAGATTACACAACTGCTTCACCCGCCAATGAGAATGTTGACAAGAAAGGAAGAGAGTAACAATTAACCAAAACCATACGTAGCATTTAAGACACAAATGAATACCACTATTAAAATGTCAGGAGGTAACTGACCAGTTAACATTTGATCAGACAGATTCTGCTACATTTAATGTTCCAAAAAGTTTTAACTCCCTTCTGCTGAGACATAAAGCACACAGGGAGAGGTGCAAACCTAAATACACAGCAATGCTGCCAGGGAACAGCCCGCCTCCTTCTAGTTTTGGATGAAGATTTTACAGAGTTAAATCTTCCCTCAATTCCTCTCCTTCCCACCTCCAACAGTTATTCGTCCTTTGCTTCTCACTTCTTCCCAATCCTCAATTTTTCCCCTACCTAGAAGAATGAATCAAATAAAGAAATAACGAAAACATCACTCAAGTGTATTTCTTGACCATGTGCCACAGCATTCTAGAATGTTTCTATTATCCAGGTATGTCCATCAGTCAGGGTAATCAGATGGTGGTGGTGGGGGCAACCAGGATAATGCAGTCTGTTGTACTAAGAAACAGTAATTTCAGTGATTTGCACCTAATAAGCAGACACAATTAGGGCAAAAGTCATTAAAAACTCTCAGAAATAAAACCAGCTATGAATCACTGAAAGGCATGTTGTCTTTAATCTGCCTCTCTGAGACAAAGTTTAGATTTTGATACATGTTTATCTCTCTTTTAAGGACCTAAAAAATTATGAAACACTGGCCAGGGAGCTCTTCCATCAACTTCAAGTAAAAGAGGTACCAAGATTTCTCCTTTGAAAAATTTCATACTAACATGGTATGAATACTAATACTAAGGTTATGTGCAACGTGAGCATAATTGTTGGCGGAGTAAGTACATATTTCCTGTCAGAGGTGTATTATAAGGGAATTGTAGGAATATAATACAGGAATTATAATTCCTATAATACAGGAATACACCTGTATTATAGGTGTATTATTCTCACAGTGTTAACACATTAGGAAATATAAAGTTCAAGATTTTACGTCTATAGCCATTCAAAGTACCATACCTCCACTACCACAGAAGTGTAGGTGAGTATTCTCCCTTGCTCACATGCCAACTATTAAAAATGTTTATAACAGAACTTTGCTTTGAATGCTTTGTTTTGTACACACAAATGTGTCCAGCTCTATATTGATTTATCAGTTTTATTTATGCTTTTCTTTTATATGGGTTTTATAGATTAGACATGTAAGGTCCTGTAATAGCATCTGAAATCATAGGGCCTGATTCAATCCAATCTGGGCAGTTGGACTAGGTGATCATTGTAGGTTCATTTCCAACTATTCTATTCTATTCTATTCTATTCTATTCTATTCTATTCTATTCTATTCTATTCTATTCTATTCTATTCTTCTATTAGAAGATATTCTCTCACATGTTGTGAGATCAGACCTTTAATTAAGACTGAAAAAGAAGTTCTCTTTGTATATATTTCAAATAATAGCTAATGCATGGAAAATTCTTGCCCATATCAACCTAGTTAAAGCTGTAAAGAAGCGCAAACATCAGTTAAATAAAACCCTCAGATTCTGTATTTTGTGAGTTGTCAGTTGCAACCCTTCTACACCACAGGACAAATTTTTTCCTGGCAGCAGACACGTGCCTGCAAGACTGAATCTTTCTCAATCAACAGACTAGGTAAGGAAGGAATGTGAAGGAAGTGCAGACTCGTGTAACAATACATGGCAATCCCCACTTATGCAGAGCACAGCCAAGTGCCATTCTTGGCAGATCATGAGCATCTCTGGCATGTAACATTCAGTCCATATTCCATTCCATGAAGATACTTCAGGAGAGCCAATGTGACTCCTTCATGTTTCTGCCTGGAGAAGTCCCACGGGTAATGCCCTGGAGGGAAGAGTGACTTAAAAAAGCTAGTTCATGTGCAAGGATTACCTCTTCCAGGTGCAAAAGCAATCCATCCCAACAAACATGAATTCAGGCAAAAAATGCCAACAGGCTTGCATGTTCGAACAAAGAGCTGCTAGCTAAATTCAGACACAAAAAGGAAGTACATGGAGGGTGGAAGTACGGACAGGTAGCCTGAGAGGAACATACAGACATTGTCCAAACACGTAGACACATGGTTAGGAAAGCCAGAGCCTACCTGGAATCACATCTGGCACAGGATGTCAAAAGCAAGAAGGGCTTCTCTAAGAACAGAAGTGGCTCAAGGAAGAAGGAAAATGTGGGCCAGCTGCTGGGTGGTGCGGGGGCCCAGGTGACACGGGACACTTTCTTCACATCCGTCTCTACCAGTAAGACCTGCCTTTAGGAAACCCAGGTCCTGCAGACCTTGGGGAATTCTGCAGCCAGGAAGATCTTCCTCATGCGAGATCAGGTGACTGAACATTTAGGCAAACTACATAATTCCATGGGCTCTGATGGGATGTGTCCATCAGGGAGCTGCCTCTTGCCATTTTGAGGCCACTCTTGATAATCTTTGAATCATCATGGTGGCTGTGAGAGGTGCCTGAGGACTAGTGGAAAACAAATGTCACTCCTCTCCTCAGTAAGGGAAAGAGAGAGGATCCAGAGATATGCAGGCAGCTAAGCCTCACCTTCATCCAAATATGTTGTTGAATCTCCAACTTTGGCCATATTCAAAAGTGTTCTGGCTGTGCAATTTGCTTGAGGTGATCCTGATGAGCAGAGCGGTTGGAAAATACATTCTCCAGAGGTCTCTTCCAAGCTTAGCCCTTCTCTGATTCTGAGGAGATACTCATTCAGCAGTGTTGACTAGACATTCACGGAGTACAACAGGAGTTCAGACAACTGCCTCATGGGTCATCACTCAGCCGGGATTCAAACTAAACCCTGCCAAGGCCTGTGTGTTCTATCTAGTTATTTATCCTTCCATCTTGCCCCACAATCTTCTGAAATTATACACTTTGATCAACCTCAGCCAGGCCTGTAATGTTTCCTAATATGCCTCTATATTCTCTAACAGTAGTCCCAAATCTACCACTCTCACATCCTTATTTCACTTTTGTTACCCCTTCAGGTATCCTATTTTCCTCATATTCCAAGCAGATGATATGAAGACCCTAGCTTTGCTCCACACAGCTTCCCAAATATCATCTTTAAGGAAGATCAGTTTGAATTTCAATTTAGTTCTGGTCATTTCTCTAAATATTCAAAAATCCTTTAAAAGTATCCTGGATTTTCTTCTGTCATAACCTTGTACTTTCACTCGCTATGGATGAAGAGTGCTTAAAAGGGCAAATTATTCAGTTATTTTAACTTCCCTTACCTCTATTATTATTAGTTTTTGTGTATGCATCCCACTCATGTTTAATAAAGAGGAAAATAGCCTTTATGACACAAGATGACATGTTTCACTCTGTATTTTATATTTATACTTGCTCCAAAGGTTTCCGTCTTCATTTAAACAGTAACTGAAACCTGAATTACGAAAAAAAGCACATTCGTTCTCTGCTCATGCTGCAGACATCGGCCATAGTAAAGAGAGAAGCTGGGATAGCTCCTTTTTGTGGAGTTTAATTCCCAGTCATAGCTGAGCAAATCCATTAAAGATGGCAAAGCTGACTAATGTCATTAATGTCACTAAGGAAAAATATAAACTTAAAAGAGTATTTTTGTTGCTCCTACGTGAATAGAAAACAAGAAAGTTGAATTCTTAGGGAATTTTAGTAAGTGCTCAGGGTTGGCAATTAGATCATAAATAAGCAAACAGCTAACTACTTTGAAAAACAATGTATTTCATTCAGAGGACAATGAACACTCACACTCCACTTGCTGTACCTACTGGCTTTAGCCCAGCAAAACACAATAGTATGTAGCTGCTGACAGCTCTCTTCTTATCTCTTTCTTGTTTTGAACTAGAAAATGCCTTGCCTTTGTCCCTGCTTTTGCCAACTAAGTCTGCTGTACTCTTCCGGCTCTCTTTGGAAAAGCAAACATCTTCAAGCAATTCATCATTTCCATTTATCATCTCATAATCACACTTGGCATTTAATTCCTTTTCTCTTCTCATACCATTTCATGTGAAAATCTTCTGTCAGGTCCTCTTAAACTTCCTGGCACTACCCAAAAGTGTCCTTGTCCCCATTCTGCCTCTTACACAAGCCTTCAGACTGTCTAACACTCAGGTCTGCAGTGCTACAGATTTTTGGTGTTGCCAGGTCCCACTGCTCTGATTCCCACTGATGCAGAAAGTTGCTACATATATTTTCACAGGTACAAGGCAACCTGGTCAAATAACCTTTATCCTCACATACTTCTACTAACTCCCAGAATGTCTGGATTCAGTCAAAAGAAAACCAATGCACTTGCTTTTAAAAGTCTGCATTGATTTGTTCCAACATTTAAATCTCTGCTGCCGTTCTCTCTTTCTCTTCTTTCTAGGAACGTAACAACTGCCCGAATGAATAAGTTCAGTAGCACATCTCTGACAACAGACATTACTACATGCTTCAGTGAAAGTTGCAGGGGGGAAAAGGGTTGTTACAGGTAGTTACAGTTGGGCCCAGAAAAAGGTTCTTCACAATCCTTTAAATGAAAACCTGATTTCTGTCCTGAGACATGAGAAGAGATATTTGTTTACCCTGATAAGTACACTCAAAGATGTTAAAATAATGAAAACAATTGTAGTCAGTTTTATTTTTTGTAATAATATGGTAGGAGTTCAAGCTCTTTGCACTTTTGTGTCAGGTTCACACCTGTGAAGAAGTATAACTCCATTAGAATGACATAACTCCCTTTCATCATGTGGTTCTTGCTATCTGGAACAGCCTTCCAACATCTCTCTATACATCCCAATGTTTATTTAGGTATTCACCCTCAGCACTTCAAACCTGAGCTGAAAGCAATTCCCTTCCCTTGCCTCATCTCCGTACAGTTCTTCCGGTAATTAGCATATCATATTTGCATTTCACACTATTACCATCCAAACAGGTTTTATCATTGCTAGATGTACAGGTCTCATGTTTCAGGTTAAGTCTTACTATAGCAAAGGACGTTTTTCAGTGCCAGCCCTTCTAATTGTGGTTTCAGGCACATGGTCACTGAAGAGTAGGAACATCATGATCAGTCTGCCCCAGAAAAATGTGATTGTATAAGCAAAGGTTCCTATCATGCCCTGAAGGAAGGCCAGAAGACTGTAAGGGGTAAGCAAATGCTTAGAAGAACAGAGTTTTGGAGACAAATATGAAGAGTGAATAGGTATCATGGGAAAAAGAAAAAATAGAACTATTTTCATACAGAATATTGCCTAAGATACCTCTTATGAAGAGGCAGGAGTATTTTTTGGACCAGCAATTGGAAGAAGAGAGAGGACTCTGACTGATGTACAAGTAAGAAGAATCTTGAGAAACTGCCAGGATTGGAGGGTCATGCTTAATTCAATGGAGAGAAAATTTTTGCTAGGGCTCTTAATTCTGAAAGTCTACCTTTTTTCAGTTTGCTTTTTTTTTTGTACCCTTCATGTTTTCCTGTATCCTTTTTCTCTCACCATGCAAAATCCTGTAATTTCTATCTCTGCTTGTATAATAATAATAACAGAAATAATAATAATTGTCATAATCACAACATCAACAAGGAATGCTAAAGTGAAAAGCTGCTAAAGGGATCAAAAGGAGGGGGAGGGATGAGACAGGCCACGTGATGGAGGAAGCAGGGCCTAGTTAGTATGAGCTGTCAGTACAAATCGAGGGCAGCTCATCTCAAGCTCACTCCTAACAATCCCAAGGAAAAGCAAGGAAAGAAAAACCGCGACCAAACACAAAAAGAAGCCACTCAGTATGCACTGATGTTTAAGAAAGTTGTCCACCCCTGAAACAGCTTTACTGCACAAGAGAGGCACCTTAGAGAGAAGCACCCAACATACCCAAGACACCCAGAGACACCAAGAGACACACCTGGAAGAGCAGGAGTGGTCAGAAAAATCAAACTGAAACAGAAGAAGAGGGTAGATTTGGTGATTCCGGGAAGGAGGAGGAAGCAGCTGCTCAATTAAGTTATCTCTGATATAGATAAAGAAGGTTGAGATGAGAAGCATGAAGAAAGAGAATTCTGTAGGATGTTAATAGAACACCCACCTTTCTCCAGGAGAAGCCAAAGCACTGCCTGGAATTACCATACAAATTACCCAGCCACATTTTACTGTAAACAAAAACTGATCACCCACTTGCAGCCAGCTTCTTAAGGGGACCAGGGATCCCATAGGTGCTCTGCTACTCAATGTCTGTCAGGTAACATTTCAAAGAGAACAAACAGATCAACCCCCTGACATCTGCTAGTAGGAAATTAGTTGAGGGGTACATATATATTCCCTTTCTTTCCACAGAATAGAAGCAGAAATGGTAAGATGTGATTGAACCAAGACCATGATGCCACATCTGGTTTCACAGCACTTGTCTGGAGCTTTACCAAAACCTTGTTTTGCAGGGGTTTCCACATTACACTCTGGAATTTCATATGGGATTTGTTTCAGTTTAACATTTACACAACTCTAAATGTTTGCAGACATTTTCTGTCACTCAGTTCAAAATGTTCCCCCTCTTTCTCGTCTTCATCACACTACTCCTCATTATATCCTCTTAAACAATCTGTGTACAATTCCTCTCCATATTAGCTTATACATGCTTGTGAAGAACAACATATGCCCAGTCTCTTAATGCTGACATTTAGCAGAACTCTATGCCTGTATGTATGTGTCTCTCTCTAGCTCCAGTCCTTGAAAATGATATTTACAGGAAATAGAACTCCTCTGACTGCCCACACAACCCATTAGTATCCTAGTTTAGTCATCCCCACGGTTTCGTTTCTAGTTACAAGGATCACGACATCTTTGAATATAACTGCACAACACATTTTAATGTTTCTACCATGTAAAGAGCAAAAAAAAAAATTGTTTCTTATTAACAGGAAAGTAAGAAGATGAAATGGAGAAGATGAAGAGGAAATGAAGAAATGCTCACTAAGAGCTTCTCTGGCAAGTTGATGCTCAAAAAATCCCCGTCAAACCCTGATAATGTCCCCTCTCACACAATGAAACAACATCCTTTGTCTGACCCACAGTGCTATGTCTCCCATTGGAATCTTTTCCAGGGCAGCTTCTTCCCCAACAATCACATCAGCTGCTATATTTGAGTTCTTCTGCCAAGAGGGAAGAATGCAGAGCCCATTTAGATAAGGCAGGAACAGGAAGAGCAAAAGTGAAACTGCGGAACTAGCAGGGCAGGATAAAAAACAGGCGCAACGCACAAGTAAAAAGACAAAACCCCAGGACTGAAAAGACACAAGCAAATCAAATGAGAGAGCAAAGCAGAAACTTTGGGACTCGGGTGCAGAGGTCTCCTCACCTGACTGGCTGGTGCTAACATTGATGGTGGCAAAGTGGGGTGCCTCTGAGCTCAGCTCAGTGACCAGGTTGACAGCCTGGATCTCGAAGGTGTAGTGCACGCGGGCCAGGAGGTTGGAGACTTGCACGCGGCTCTCGGTCAGGCCCACCTGGCGCGGCTCGAACTGCACGCTGTCCCCGCAGCGCACGCACGGCCCCGCCGACCCCGCCGGGCACACCTTGCAGATCACGTTGAAGAAAACGTCCTTGCGGCCTCCCAGGTCCTTCGGGAGCCGCCAGGTCAGCAGCACGTTGGAGCCAACAATTTCATAGCTGAGGTCACGAGGAGCAGAGGGGATGCCTAGAAAACAGAACGGAAGATCAAAATCCCGGGAAAGAATGGGAGAGAGGTGAGGGAAGGGAGGAGGCAAAGCAAAGGGAAAAGAATAGAAGAACAAGCTGCTTTTTTTCTTCTCATTCTTACTCTTCTTTAGTTGTTTCTTTGAGCAAGGCTAAGAAAAACATGCTCTCTGCTACATCAAGCACACACTTATGTAAACAAAGGAACGACTGTATTTGCACATTTTTAGACGAAATGAAATTATAAAGAAGGGTCTTTGTTTCAAGGGTGTGACTTTTCCATTTCCCTAAAAGAACAGCCATTGTTTAGGGAAGTGCCAATCCCTTGAAATTTTAAACTTTACACAAGCTTAGTAAAGATTTCTCTCTACTGAGACCTGTAAATCTCTCCTTTGGCACCTAATATCTCTGAACTTTCTCAGACTTCAGTTAACCTGTTCAATCCATTCCAGGAACGGGACACCAGTTTTGCCTGCAATTATTCCTGGTGCCAGCCAGATTCCTCAATGGCATCAGGGATAAACTCTGACAGCTGAAAAACTGCCCATTCTGTGCATTCTAACACTTCCCTTGATGGCATAGAGACAGTGAAAAGAAGGAGGAAAATGCAGAGGGTGAGAAGAAGGCATGGGGGTGAGAGCAGAACAAGACACTGCAGCTGAGAAGTGAAAAGTTCAGAAAGGTAGAAGTAGGCATCAGAATTGCACTGCTAAGCCTGGGCACAGACACAAAGCAAGATGGGAAGGGGAGGGACAGAGAAGCTGAGCTCAGGGGAAAGGGAAACATTATTTACAGAATATTTCCCTTTGAAGGCTGTAATGAAATGCAAGAATCTTCATTCTCACCATTACTCTGTAGTCAAGTGGAGAAGCAAAAGGAAGTTTTGGGTTATCTCAAAGCTCTTGAGAAGAGGGGAATTGCAACTCCCCCCAAATAATTTGGGCACATTCTTTCTCATTAACTGCCCTTGTTGCTTTCAAACACTTCATCCAAACACTTACCAGTGCAGGGAGCATCAGAATTGTCTGAAGCAGATCGATAGTACCGGTTCTGACACACACATTCCTGGGAACCAGGCAGTGGAGCGTGACTGTGGGCAGGGCACAGATGGCAGGGATCATCTCCCACGGATACTTTAAAGAAACCGGGGGGACAGGCTAAGAGAAAATAAGAGAGGCAGAAGCAGGAAAATCATTAATTCAGATTTCAGAAACACTGTAATCTTATTTACATTTAACTTGCGATCCTACTGCTGGGAGAAGTTATTGCATAGAAGTTATTGCATATTGCAAACTACTGGTTTTGGTTCTTTGCGGAGCATATTTTTGTTCAAGTCGCAATTTCAAAACAGTTTCTTTTATTCTATATGTGAGTGCTTAAATTGATTCACTGGCAGATGAAAGAGAACCAGTCCTGAGACAGCTTTGGCCACCTCAAATAATTGTCTTCTCATTATTCACTCAAAGAGCTTTCAAACTGGAGAATCCAAAGAGCCCAGCCAAGTGATTTGTCTTGAAATATCTGAGTTACCCACACCTCCTTCCCCCTACCCAACACAGCCACAAAATTGGATTTTGTTATGCTGCCTACAACAAATTCATTATTTTAAGTCATATACATTACCGTGGCTGATTATGCATTAAAACTAAGAGCAGACACTATGACTGGCAGTCCTATTTTTTTTCCTGTAGGTCTGAAAACTTCCCAGTAATGGTTAAAAGCACATTAATTAGTCAAATTTAATCTGCAAATACACAGGAACATGTATATGCAACAAGCTGAAACAAGGATGGAAATCCATCCTATAGGGAAAGAAAATGAAAAAGAACTTATTGACAGTATGGGAGTATGGTACATTCTAGGTTTGGCAAAGATGCCTAATAGGAGGTGCTTGAACCTACTGAAGTGTGAGGATACAGCTTTTACTATTTTTATGTAAGTTTTCTAAAGTTGATTTTCCACATAAATAGATACAGCTCTTTTAGATTTTACGGACTAGCAAGCTCAGGTGAAAGTTCATTTGCAGCCAACATTTTGTTCATTAATTTCACAATACAAAGTATTTACAAGGAATGGGAAACTTTCGGATAGACCCCAGATAAGCATTTGATGTCAAAAGACACATGGGACACCCTCACGAGCAGAACTGTTCTAGTGGTGACCATAAGCAGAATATTCCAAAGGACTGTGGAGAGCAAAAAGTTATTTAAAAGAAGCAAAGCAAGTAGGAGAAGAGTATTGTATAAAGGTATTATATGAAATTAGGATCATATGTGTTCAATTCCCTTTGTGGTTACAGGCGCAGTCCAGAAATAACAGCCAATAACATCTGTGGAGTCACATTGGGTTTAACCCTCTTGTATTACTTCATCTTCTCAGTCAAAATTCTTCTTGGATGCAGAGCAACCTCCACATGTACAGAGATAAGAGTGCTAAGTCCTGGAACAGGTCAGACCATCAAGGGGACTTCAATAACTTCGAATGATAGTTATTAGATAGGGGAGCACTGTTTCTTCCCAGCACTCAAAAATCACAATATTCAGTGATACATTGCCATTTGGAAAGGAAAGGGGGAGACTGTAATTTTTCATATGATGGATGATGGTAAGAAAAGTGTAACTGCCTTTGCCTTCAGGCCTTTATCCAGCAGAAAATCAAATTAGTCTCATATGGAGAGACATGCCCATATGTTCGTATGGACAAAAAAAAGTATGTTAAGATTTTATCCACTTTATAAATTATACACCTTTCACTCAATTTAAGGCTCTCTTAACAGCCACAGATGTAGAATATAATTTTCACACTTCCTGGCAAGTGCACCTGTACTGAAACTACGAGTAGTATGAATGGGAATTTCTCATCCAATGCACTGCATAGTCATTCAACCAAAATTTCAGGGATATTTCCTTATTTCAAATTTGAGAATGCTGAACTTAATGTGAATGTCTTTATTTTCTTAAAAGTAATTTTATCTCACCTGTTTTTTCTTGCATCAAACTCCTTCTGGAGCTTTTGTCGTGGCTTAGAACTAATGGCACACTCATTCCACTTGTCAAGGTAGACACAGAGTGGTTCTTTTCTTTCATTCAGTGTTACAACCTCCTATCAAGTGGGGCAGTGATCTTCCTGCTCGTCACAATAATGAAAATGAACAGGTCATGGTAATGCCTGCCATGTATGTGATGCTAAAGAGAAATCTGTAGAGGGCACAGACTTTACCCCTGCAGTACAAAAATGTATTTAACCTACAAGGACAATGCTAAAAGAATTCAGGTAGATTCACCTTTAGCCTAATTGCAAATCATATGGAAAGCTAGCAAAGCTGTGAAGGAAGAATTTGTCTGGTATTTAGTAAATAAAATTAATTTTTAAATAAGCACATTGTGTTAAAATAAATAAACATTTATTTTTACACAGTTCTTTGAAGTCTACTGGCAACTTGCTGTTGAGCCTGGGGATGCAGGGACGAGGTCTGGAGAGATGGCACACTGTTGATGAATTAGACAAAGGTAGCAAGCACAAGTGCAGTGTTGTAGGTTTCATGCAATGGAACAAAATGGTGCAGCATCTCCTCAGTAAAGAAAGCCAGTCTATGTGAGAGCACCTCTATTGCTTAGAAGACCATGCACAACTTCATCAATGCTATGGGCAGTCACTCCAAGTGGCCATAAACATTTCAAAAGCTGCTTATGAAAACCAACCAACACACAGAGCAAGAACACAAGCCTCTGGACAGGGACATGGTGTCAGCTGATGGATTACAATGTTATCTGCTCATATCACTGACGCAGTGCACTACTATAGAGACAACACTTTGGAACAGGTATGTGTAACAAACACCAGTGATCAAATACACCTGTTCTTAACTGCCTCACAAAATCTAATTTCACTGTCCATGCACTGTGCTTGACATTATATGTCTGAACCATATGCAAAGGTAGGTTATTGCTGTGTCCCCCAGCACTGCTCAGTGTCCAATGCCTTTTGTCTTGCCACACTGAGGTGATTCCTAGCTACCTATGAGATCTCTTAGTTACCCAGGCAGCATCTATTTTTGAATGCAATCGCAGAACTGTAAGAGTCTCTCAATGAAGAATTGTTTATTTAGGCACAAGACCAATGACAGCATGAGAACAGGTGACTTCATAGTAAATTACAGGTTTAAACAAGAATAATTCCACCAACTAAAGTAGCAGACTTCTGACAAAAACTTCAAATACGAGCAGCAGACAAAAATAAAGAAAAAAAAAGCCCAACCACATTTAAGAAGGAACCTGTCCTGTTTCTGAATCGATTTTGATACAATTGCAGAATTAATGTAAAAACATATCTCCTCCTTCTAACATCTCCAGGTCAAACATTCCCTTGTCCTTTATTTAACTTAAGCAGAGTGAAGAAGTCACATAGGCTCATTAATAAGCACCATACTAGAGCTGAGTAAACAGTAAACTGAACAAATAAAGTTTCAGTGCAGCAGTTCCACCAACTAAACAAATTTCAGTACTATGTTCACATCCTATGTGCTAGACCAGAGTACTCTGATGTCTTGGCTACATCAGGATGTCTCAGATGGCTTTTGACACTTAGCTGTGAAAAACTGGATGGAGCTGTGAGCTGAGAGCTGGAATTAGCTTCCCATTCAGAGGCACCGATCTTCAAGGGGGACTACAATCACCTGACTATCTGCTGGAGGAGGAACACAGCAGCGCATAAGCATTCCAAGGAAGTTCCTGGAAGGCATCAGGAACTACTTCCTGATCCAAGCAATAGAGGAGGCAAAGAGGGGAGATGGCCCCTGGACCTGATTCTCACAAACAAGGAAGGGCTCACTGGTGATCAGCCTTGGCTGCAAGTGACCATGACATGGTGGAGTTCAAGATCTGGAGCGCAGGGAGCAGACCAGAAAGCAAGCTCACAACACTGAACTCTGTGAGAGCCAATGCGACCACTTGGGTGATCTGGAGGAGTTCCAGGGGATAAGGCCCTAGAGTGAAGAGTGACTCAAAAAAGCTAGTTCATGTGCAAGGATTACCTCTTCCAGGTGCAAAAGCAATCCATCCCAACAAACATGAATTCAGGCAAAAAATGCCAACAGGCCTGCATGTTTGAACAATGAGCTGCTAGCACAGAAAGGATGCACATGGAAGGTGGAAGTATGGACAGGTAGCCTGAGAGGAACATACAGACATTGTCCAAACACGTAGACACATGGTTAGGAAAGCCAGAGCCTACCTGGAATCACATCTGGCACAGGATGTCAAAAGCAAGAAGGGCTTCTCTAAGAACAGAAGTGGCTCAAGGAAGACTAGAGGAAATGTGGATCTACTGCTGGGTGACACAGGACATGTTTTTCCCATCAGTCTTTACTAGCAAGACCAGACTTTAAGAACTCAAGGTCATGGAGACCTTGGGGAATCCTGCAGTAAGGAAAACGATCTTTGCCTTCTACTCAGCTTTGGTGAGGGTACACTTAAGAGTCCTGTGTTGAGTTCTGGGCTCCCCAGTACACCAAAGACACTAATATACTGGAAAGAATCCAGCAAAGGGCCATAAAAATGGTTAAGGGGGTGGAGTATATCTCACAGGAGGAGAGGCTGGTACAGATGGGACTGCTCAGCCTGGAGAAGAGAAGGCTTCCGGCAACCTCATGAATGTGCACAAACAGTTGAAGGGAGGATGCAAAGAGGTCTTTGCAGGCTCTTTTCAGTGTTCCTCAGTGAGAGCCCAGAGGTGAATAGCACAAACTGAAACACAGTTGAGAGGTTCCCTCTCAACACAAGGAACCAATTTTTTACCATGGGTATGACTGAGCAATGGAGCAGGTTACCTAGAGGGGTTGTAGAGTCTCCCTCCTTGGAGAAATTCAAAAGTAGCCTGGAGCTAGTGCTGGGCAACTTGCTAGAGACGACCCTGTTTGTGCAGGGAGGGGGTTAAGATGTACTCCAGAGATCTCTTCCAAGTTCAGCTATTCTGTGTTTTCCTTTAAACATAAGCCAATTAAAACGTGTGGATAGAACCCCGTGGTCTTGGCTGCCTCACTGCCAGATCATTCATCACATACATGATTGTGGGTGGACAGGGAACAATGAATGGAAAGTTCCTGACACTAGACTACATCTCATTTCAGATGTTCAGAAGTGAAATGAGAATAGGATTGTCAGGTTCCCTCTTGAGGGAGGGGCCTGAGAAAAGACTTTAAACAAGGACAGAAAAGTGTAAAGAAAAGCAATAAGGAAGAGACTCACCTGCCTGGTTCCACTCACATCACAGAAATTGCACAGTGGAATACTGAGCAACCTAGGAGGGAAGATCTCTCCACAGTGATTATTTTTTATTGTCTAGTGAAAAAAATAATTACTACATAAACCTATAATCTCACACTGTTATTTCCAGGAGGGATGGCAGATACAGAGAAACAATCATGCTTTCAAAGTCTCATTCTGCCCCTGGGTATTTCTATTTCCAGAAGAAAAACAGCAAAATGAAATCATATAGTATACTGCAAGCAAAGCTGATTTACAGTGATTAAACATGATTCATATCTCTCTCACCTTCCTAATGAAAATATAGTTGGAGAAAGTATACTGTGGCCTAAATTTTGTTGTTGCTTATATTTTACATCTGTAATTCTGGCCAAAATGGCTGGACTGAATAAAGTAGATGCTAACTGGCCTCCAGCTAAAAGAAGCTAAAGAATGGCCTCAAAGGCAGGCATTGCAGCTATCACAAACTTTCTGCTTCCACCTGAAACCTGGCTCTGCATCCAATCAGGGAGCTGCTTAAATTCATGAGCACCTTTATCCCTTTCCAAAATCCCCTAAGATAGGCTAGGCCACAGCACTCAGGACTTTAGCCCACAGATAGCAATAATAATTGTTCCCAGGACATGGAGCTTTTCCTGGCACTGTCTCAGTCCAGTCACTATAAATAGTGTATCGAGAGTCAAGTCAGGAGGAAAGAGAAAAAAATTCCCTGGCAATCTAATAGGCAAAAGCCACTTCCTTTTATTTAAGCAGTGACAGTGAGCCTAGGGCTGCCTTTGCAAACACAGAATCCATCTCTCATTTGTTTCTGAATGATCTTACCTTCTTACTGCAGATCATGGCATCAGGTCCACTTGCTGTGGCCCTACAGTCTCTGCAGATGACTGTGCTCACTGGAGACAGTCATAACAAATATTCCAGCTGATGGAGGCCCCCTGTCACTAGGACTAGTATGTTTTCCTGTAGTGAACACTACCACTTCAGGACCATCCCAGAGAAAGCCTGAACAAGAGCGGCTTCTCCTGAAACACCTCCAACGTGTTCCTGAAGAACATCTTCACATGAAACACGAACACCAGCTAAGCCACAGGCCTTGTCGCTGGCGATCATAGGACTCATCATCCCCCGGGCACCAGGACTTTCCAAGAAAACACAGATCTAGCTGTGATTGATTCACAATATCCCATGCAGGGACAGAGGGTTGCAGAGCTAGCACCTCAGGGGGCAGAGCAAGCTGCCACTTCCCATCAAGTCAAGGCTACTATGAAAGGAGAAGGCAGAGCTTGGAGTGCGCAAGCGCTTTTCCCTCAGCTTGTCTCAGTCATTTTTCATATCTTGGCACAGTGTCAGAATGCCACAACAGTTCAGCTGGGCACAGCTCATCTCAGACACTGACCCAGTTTTCCTCAGCTCCCCCTACAACGCTCGGCCCTGTGTTTGCCTGTGTTTGCCCGACTGCTCACAGGAGACAAGTTTCACCCAGGAGGCCAGAGGAGCAGCTTCTGACAGACTTCTAAAAATAACAAATACCAAAACCAACAGAGAAAAGTGCTGGAATTGTGGACAGAGAGGGATAAAGAAAATGGAAATGAAGAGAGGACAGACCAAGAACCAAAGAGGTTGAGAAAGAGGCATTAAAAAGCTAACTCAGACAGTAAGGGCAGAGAGGAAATATTCTGAGATCTGAACAAAATGCAGCAAGTGGAGAACCAAGAAAGGAAGCTGGGAACTTCAACAGAGCTTGAGGTACACCCAGCAGTGACTTTAGGGAATGTGATACAGGTGACACTGACTTTTTGTACGCAGGTATCACTTGGAACTGAACAGGGACACAAGAAGACATTTAGAAGAGCACTAAATTGCTCTCTTCTTGACTGAGACAAATTATCTGTTTCTTTTATGGGAATTCTGCTCCCAGGTATACTGTGGGGCAGCAAGAATAAACACTAGATGTGAGAGTATTGAAAATGAACAGTGTCAAAATTGGCACCAGAGTCAGACTGGGAAGGATGAACAGACAATAGCTGAATTTGGGGCCTAGGGAAAACTGGATGTGCATAGCTACAGAGAGCCTCAAATGAGAACGACTCTAGGCAAAGGGATGGAGTTTGGCACTTAGAGGGTAGGATGATGGAAAGGAGATATTTTAACTGATAATATTGTAGAAATATGATGTAGGCATTTAGATGTTTCTCAAAATGCTAGAAAGACAGCATAATTAGCATGCAGAAAACACACTCGAAAATAAACATTTTAGTGTTTTTCAGANCCCCCCCCCCCCCCTTCCCCCCCATAAATATGTCTATGGCTAGCTTATGGTGCTAATAAATTCCCACTGGGCCAGGCTATTCCACAGTGACTGCTACTGTGCATCTTGCATCTTGTTCTGAATAAGGTGGGATCAGCCAGAAATAGAAGCAAGGCACACTGACGCAATGGGGCCCTGGGTTGATCGAGAGTTTCACAGTTACTACAACTGTTTGGGTGGGGAAGAGAGAGTGGAAAATAAAAGAAACATAAGGAGAGAAAAGTGTCTTTTGAGTCTTAAAGAAGAGCATCAAATCAACTGAGATAAAATAAATGAAGTGACTAAGAACTCTTTCCTGCTTAACTGTTGATAAGAGATCAGTTGAGCAAGGGATTTTTTAGGTAAAAGAGGTGGAGCTGAAGCAATTACTGGCTAATTATATATGGGAGAACTGCCAGGGAATGGGTTGAGTGAAGAGAAAAAAAGGCAAAAACACAAGAGGAAAGATTTGGGCAGGGTAAGGACAAAATATGAGCCGACAGAAAGCCCTTGATACAGGAAAAGCAGCACACTAATTGAAAAGCACCCAAACGTATGTGCAAGCAGCAGAAGGCTGGAGAAGCTGATGACAGGAGCGATATGGGAGAAAAATAAATAGAAAAAGGTAATCTAGATCAAGGCACCAAACATTATTGCCATTGTGAGTTTGCCTTGAAAGTAAAGCTCTTACCCAGGAGAGGGTAAGACACTGGGTTTGTTCATTGTGAAGCAGAGCAGGCTGTGGGGCGGGAGCTTATGGCTGTCATCAGCCACCTGATGGGAGGATATGAAGAAGGTGTAGCAACAAGGTGGCAGAATGTGATGATTCCAGGATCATTTTTTTGCCATTTCTTTTATACTCCTCCTATATACCCTTTCATACAGCTTTTATGTATTCTAGTGCTTTTAGCCTACATACTTGTAACTCTTGAAGTTTGATAACTTAGCTGAAGACTCACTGCTCTGTTAGGCCAGGAGACCAAACATCCCAGAAGCCTCGAAGTTAAGGGTCAGAAAGCCCCAGACACCAAAGTCCTTTTCTAGAACACATTCTATAAACTAAGACAGGCCCATCCAAGGAAAAGGTTCCTCAGAATGAGGGGTTCACTCGAGCCTCTCATTGGGGAACCTTTGATAGAGATGCTAATTTTCAAGGCCTATAATTATGTGCATTTCAGTGTGCGACATTCGGGTGTGTGCATTTCGGGACATTCAACCTGGACGAAGTGCTGCATCTAAGGATCCTTAAATAAATAGCAAGGTAAAAACCCTTTTTTACCCATAAATGGTGGTTTGGCTTTAATTTGAAGACCAGGAAAAGGCAACAATGAGATAACAGATACAAGTTGCAATAACCTCTTACTACATCTTACTAAAATCTTCTTCTACATAGGAAAAATTAATTTTACCATGGGTGTTGTGAAATATTGGAGCAGTTGCCCAGGGACATTGTATAATCTTCATCTTCAGTAATAACTAAAACTAGACTAGCACAGGCCTTGAGTGACCTAACCCAATTTGGTCCTGCTTTGAGCACGGGGTTGGAGCAGATGACTTTCACAAGTCCCTGCAATGTAAATTATCCTGTGGTTTTAAAGGAAGCATCTTTTAAGTGATTAAAATTTAAGAAGAGCTTATTGTGCTTTTTTTTTTACTTGCTACTAGTATGTGCATATTTTTAGCAGACTACTGAATCTTTTAAATCTTAACATTCTCTTAGCTTCACACACTGAAAAAGGTTTATCCAAGCTGGTGAGAAAGGGTGTTTTTTAATAATACAAAAATAATCAAACAATATTCTTCCAAAATGAGACCTCCAACAGCTCCGTGCACAGTTGCTTGATCCTGTCGTTATCAGTAATACAGATGTGATTCCTTCCGCAATCAGAAGGGACTACATATAGCCAAAGGACATGGGCAATTTTATGGAATCCTTACAGCTACTACAGATGACAGGCAGACCTTTTGCTTGCTTAATACTCTTAGAAACATCCAGGGAAAGAAGAGAGGAGAAGCAGCCATGTGGATGGCTGACCTTGGTAAACACCCAAATGCCCACCCAGCCACTCTCTTACTCTCTCTCCTCAGCAAAACATAGGAAGAAAATTGGATGAGAAAGCTCGTGGGTAGAGGTAAAGAACTTATAAAGACAGGGAGCTTGTTTACCAATTACTATCGCAGGCAAAACAGACTTGGCTTGGGGAAATTTAATTTATTGCTGATTAACATAGATTTGGGTAATGAGAAAACAAAAACAAACATTAAACCAACACCTTTCTTGCTCCCTCTCCCAAGATCAGCTTAACTCTTTTCACTCCAAACTTGTTCCCTCCTCCTCTTTCTGGCTGGTGTTTTCTACCTCTGGTTGAATATGTTTGTACAGAGCTGCCACACACATGGCTAATCAGCTCAGCTCTTTCCAGAGCTCTGTCCTTCTTTATTTGGAAGTCAGCTTAGCCCTTTATCAGGCAGCCATTCCTCTTCTCTTTTTTCTCCACATTGTCATTTTTGAAATATTTTTTAAAATGTCCCAGTCATACATTCTAAATATTATTTTCAAAAGCACCTGGTAACTTAAATTCCGTAAGACATTTGCAAGGCAAGGCAGCCTGTGTGCATACATTTACAGAAAGAAAAGGAGCTCAGGTTCCAACCTGCTTTTTTCCTCTGTAAACTGCCATTCTCTTCTCTGACTGTTCAGCATGACAAGTCTACTCAGACAGTCAAAAGTGAATCTCACGCAGATTGTGCCCCATGTCACCCAAGGGCTTACCAAAGGTTACCATTTCACTGTTCCATTTAGCTGGATAAATTTGCCAGATAGTAACATAGAGCAGGCAGTCTTGTAAGAAAGGAAATTACCTTAACTCATGATAGGGGGCAGGGGGGGAAAAAAGGGCTTTCTATCTATGTGCCCAGAATGGCTCTTGGCAGATTCGTTGTTCTAAATAAAGAGGTAACAGCTGGTCCAGGAAGGACTCCACAGGCTTGCATATGGTGAGGGGGAAGGCAATGCCCACACACTCTTCTACTGAAGTGTAAGAAGGAAACTTGCTTCTCCTTCTTATCCTTGGTTGATTCTTCAGTCTTACTAAGAACACCTCTCTGCATTATCATCAGTAGAAATCTGCCCTTGGGATATTGCTTTTGTTCTGTTTCATCTAGAACACCATGGCAGCTCTGTATCATGGAGTACCTCTGTTCTTATGAAGGGAGAACATATGTACAGAGAAGTGCTGGAGAGGACTCCACACAGACAACACCAAGCAAGGGCAGAAATTACACGAGCTGAATGTGGCTTCATTCAGACAGGATGGCAACATGTTGTTAGCAGAAGAGATCAGGAAGGATGATCAAGCCTGAGGAGTTACAAGAAACATGAGGAGAAAAAAATACTCTCTAACATTATGATTTGTATTTGGTTGTCATTGGCTGCCCTGGGCTGCTCATGGAATCTCAGGAAGTAAATGATGGGAACTGACTTTTGTCGCTTGATAGACTGTCATTATTTCAGTTATTCCTTATAATATTAACCATTTCCATCTATCTCCAGCTTCTATGAGAATGAGGCTGCAAGGAGGTACCAGCTTTCACTGAATACTACAAAAACTGGAAGACTGATTTTTTTAAAAAATCCTTATTTTTATTTGGCAAGCCTAATTTTTTTTTGACTGCTTAAGAATACTATCTGAAACTAAATTATTGACCAGCAGTTTATTTAGACTGTGAACTAGTCACGCTTCTGATGCAGACAACAAATTTAGTGCCATACAGAGCTGCTCTACGTCAGAGCTTACTGTCTCTGGAGAAGCACTAAATGAATGTAGTTACATTTCTCTCAGAATGAGCGGGATAAAAAGGCACACATATTTTAATTAGTCTCAAAGTTTAAACAAATGAAAAGCACTTACCAATTTTAATTGCTTTATAAGTCTCCAGCACAATGACCTGTATTTTAATAAAGCTATTTTGCATGACCCAAATCACTTCATGAAGCAGGAATTTAAGGTAACATATTGACAACCATTAATTATTCATTGCATTTGCACTCGGTGTTAACCAGAGTATTTGTATGCTCCATGTCTGAGTTGAACTCTTGTTTGAATAAATCCAACTTTCACGTTTTGTCTGCAGCCAAAACTAGGTTCCACATTAGTTACTTTTCAGAGCACTAAGTGTAGTGCAGCAACATTTTACACTGCTGAGAGATTTTGAGTAGATGAGTATTAAAACAAAGGAAGCACTAGAAGAACATCATACACAAAATTATATAACCAACATAAGCAGTTTGTTCTAATGGACTGTCCTAAGCTTGAGATAGTAACACAGTCATGACATTAGACTGAGTGTTCAGGCTTGGCCAGATTTTAGCCCAATACCTGTTCTGGGCGATACGTGATGTATTCTACTTCCTCCTACAAGCATTTCACAGAAACACCATGGGCCCTGGGGCAGAGAGTACATTACTGGTAATGATGATGCCATTATGACTGCTTTTTCTAGTCAGGACAGGCTCACAGAGCCCTGCCACATTTACTCTGTCCCATGACCAAGCTGCTGCCATTTCCCCTTTTTTTATTTTATTACTATACACTAGCAAAAGGGCCAGAAATAACTAGGACAGAAGAGTGTATTAGCTCTGGGCTCAGCTCTCCGCATGTGGCATCTTTCTTCTAATGCTGTTACCTCTCGGTAAAGAAGTGGAATTACAGTAGATCTGGCTACTGAGAGCTCCTGCTAGTTCTGTATAAGTAACCTGACAGGTTGTCTCTGGTGGCAGCTGGAACTAAGGCCTGAGTGGAGTTTCCAACCATGTTCTTAGCACCAAGCAGTGGTGTCCTGGATTTGGCCAGGACAAGGATAATTTTATTGCATTAGTTGGGAGTGGGTGTGGCTGTGGGGGGTAACCAGGACCAGATGTTACTGTACACCACCTCTTGTCATTGCCAGGGGTGGGGAGAAGCCACTCATGCTTTCAAGGAAAAGGGCATTCCTTTTTGTTGGGAGCAAATGTGGCGGGAAAGAGCCAATGAGTATTGATTTATTGTCACAGACTTCCCCCATAAATCATTTGTCTGACACCTTTTGTAATCAATATTGCTGCTGTTACTGTTTATTATCTCATTGCAGTTTCCAGTAAATTGTTCTTATCTTAACTGATCATCTTTGCCTTTTGTGTTTCCAGTGGGAGGGGGAGTGAGACGCAGAGTGGTTTTAGTGGGAATACCAAACTGAAGAATATTATTCCTAAACCACGACAAGTGGCCATTCCAGCTCCAATCTGAGGAGGTAAATGTGTCAGGAGAGACTGCCATGAAGCGATCTCTGCGAGAAATTATTTACTCTCCCAGCTCTGTGAAATTTTGGCTAGCACCAAATACTACTTATGCAGAGAACCAATGAAAAGGTGACTGCCTAAAGGGTGAGGAAAAAGTTTCTCTCACCTTGGCAGGCTCGTTCATCATCCACAGGCTGGTAGCCAGCCTTGCAGGTGCACCGTCCAATGGCCACCATCCACTCCCCTTCTCCATTGCAGTGCAGCCGAACACTCGACGACCCCGTCGTGCTCGTCTCTTCAGCGTTGGGTACACACGTCCCCGGGGACTCCACCAGGGAGGTCCTCTCCCCGCCAGCAAACGTTTCAGGAAAGGAGGCAAATCCTCTCACCACAGCTGGGCACTTGTAGAAAAAGACCTGGACTGCCACCAAGGACATGCAGGCTCCCGAATCCTGGAAGGCCAGGTAGAAGCCGTGCTTGGTGAGGGGCCCAAAGCTGCGTACTTTAACATTCATCTTGACCACCTTCCCAGTGCTGTCCACCTGGGAAAAGCTTTCATCAGCTGCAATAGTATCCACTTTGGTCCAGGGGCCCTCACGCCACTCTGGCATGTCCTGAGAGGCTATGTCAGCCTCCGACTGGTGGTAGTAGAGTGTGAAAGTCTCCTTGCAGGAAGAGGCCACAGTGCGCATGCTGGCACAGTCCCTGACTGAGAAACGGAGGCGGACGTGCACGCGGTGGGCTCCGCGCCGCTCTATGAAGTGAGTGCGCAGCCAGTTGTTCTGACCTGGTTCAGCCACGTTGCACACTTGAAAGGTTCGGATCAGGCGCTTCTTGTCGTCCAGGACACTTACCTCATCCCACTACAATGGATACAGAGGAGAAAAAAGAAACAGTAAAAAAACAAATGGATTTAGTATTCAAGTGCACCAAAAATACAGGACAGGTCTTTGTCCTTCCCTTCTCCTTGCCATGAGAATGACAAGATTTGAACTTGCTGATGCCATGTGCAGCACAGCGTTCTAGACAGAGTATGACCCTGTAAAGAAGAGCAATCAAAGCTCTGAAGCAACTGTTGTGACAGAAAACATCATTCATGCAAACTTGGTCACATGACATTGAGAATCTTAAAATGCAAGAGTCACTCTTTCTTCCCTCCTATTTTCCTATCTCTTATCTCCAGAGACAAAACACGGGACACAAACAAATGACACAGAGCAACAAGGCACTCTTCTCTGGAAAACACACTGAAGCAGAAGTCGCTTCTTACAGCTTTACCACAGCGGGACCTGTGTTCTGAAATCTCCTATGCACATAAGCCACCTAGCATGGCCACTACAGGGGCACGTCCAGATCTGATTTGTGCCTGGAGGAAGACACAAGGGAGGGAGAAGGAGGGATGGAAGCAGGTTCCTGTACAAAGCTGTAAGAGAAACCCCTCCTTACCCTCTCAACAAGCTTTACAGAATAGGTACAAGGCCTTGGGTATGACAGAGGATGCGAACAGTGAGATAGAAGAACCTGCTCAGGCATTCTTGGGAAGGTCTGACCAACCAACCCCTCGCAACAAGATCCGCATTAAGACAATTTGCCAAGAAGAAACAACAGCAAGTTATGGTCATCTGTGACTTTCTCCGGTGTGAAACAGAAGCACCCACCTGCAGACCAGAACATCTTTTTAGGCAAGTGCTGCCTCCCTCGGCCCCAGTTTAGCGATGCCACCAGATGATGGAAGAGCTTAGTACAGCCTTCAGACTACTATCCACACCTGCTTTTTCAAATGGGTACAAATAATGTCCCAATAAAAAATGCAAAGTTGATTTAGAGATTTCAGGGCACTGGGAAGAATGCTATAGAGCACAGGTAGTGTTTTTCTCCATCCTTCCACCAAAGTAGCGGTAAGACACTTTGGAGAAACAAATGATGCCAAGGTATGAGTACCTGGCTACAGGATTCATGCCTCTGCCAAAATGCTTGGGTTTGTAACCATTGAAGAATCTTTGAGACATAAGTGTGCCGGGACCTGAAAGGATACACTGTCCCAATGGAAGAAATATAGCTTTGCTCATAAACTGGAAGGACTAACTGAGAGATTTAATCCATAGTTGATGGAGGAAGGACATACTACCAGGAGAGCTGAAGATAAACCAAAGGCTGGCATGGCATAGACTTAGGATGGCAGTGCTAGTTGGGATCATGTCTGCTGCTTCTGGGAGCACAGAGGGCTCAGGAGCACAACTGAAATGTGTGTACACCAAGGGAGGATTAGGCAATCATTCATGGCGCAAAACTTAACAGGAACAAATGCCAGATCCCGCATAGGATGGAGTAACTGCAGGCACAAGTACAAACTGGGAGAGGAGTGTCTGGAGAGTGCCCTGCAGGGAGGGCCCTGGGGGTGCTGGTGGGCAGCAGCTCAGTGAGAGTCAGCAGGGTGTGCCTGGGCAGCCCAGAGGGCAAAAGCTGTGTCCTGGGGGGCATCAAACACGGCAGCACAGCCAGAACGGGGGATCATCCTCTGTGCTCAGCCTTGGTGCAGCCCCACCCGGAGTGCTGGCAGCACTTCTGGGCCCTGCAGTGTAAGAGGGATGGGAAGGTCTTTGAATGTGTACAGAGGAGGACAACAAAGCTGGTCAAAGGGCTGGAAGGTGTGTCCTGTGAGGAGCAGCTGAGGGTTCTGGGTTTGTCCAGTTTGGAGAAAAGAGAGGCTGAGGGGTGACCCCCTTGCTCGCTGCAGCTCCCTGAGAGGGGAAGGGGAGAGGGAGGTGCTGATCCCTTCTCACTGGGATCCATGATAAGACACATGGGAATGGTTCAAATCTGCCTCAGGGTGGGCTCAGAATTGACATCAGGAAACACTTCTTTACCTAGACGGTGGTCAGACACCGGAACAGGCTTCCTAGACAGGTGGTCAATACCCCAAGCCTGTCAGTGTTTAAGAGATAATTGACAGTGCCCTTTATAACATGCTTTAACTTTTGGTCAGCCCTTAAGTAGTCAGCCAACTGGACTAGGTGATTGTTGTGGGTACTTTCCAACTGAAATATTCTACTCCTATTCTATTCTATTCTATTCTATTCTATTCTATTCTATTCTATTCTATTCTATTCTATTCTATTCTATTCTATTCTATTCTATTCTATCCTATCCTATCCTATCCTATCCTATCCTATCCTAGTCTATCTGTATGGAGAGATGGCTGGAGAACTCTTTCTGGAGCTGAGTGGAAGGAAGAGGGTAAGGAGGTGGCAATAGCATCCCACTCAGCATCCTCCTCTCTTAACAATCTGGCTTTGCACAACACACTGTGTTCAAATTGTTCATAAGTAAAAAATCCATAAATAAGTCTCACTGTTTCCAGTTTCCCTTTCTTCATCAGATGCATGCACATCTTCCCAGCAGTGGTACAGTCAAGAAGAGGACAAGGGAAATGCTTACCCCATCAGAAGGGTGTGAGGTCCAGCCAATCTCTGAGGTCTCTCGAGTTGTATCCAGAAGTATTTCTGTTTGTATTTAAAAAAATTAAATAAAAAAAGTATTTTGTGCCATTCCAAGTCAGACTAAAATATTATCTGTTCCCCACAAGACTGTCTTGTAGAGGGTTTCCATACACCAAAAATAAACATTCATGTTTTCAGATTAAATACAACAGATTATGTCCATACTAGTAAACTAAGAAGGGCCAAGACAAGGGCAGAGGCACTGGGCACATAATCAGACTAACTCATGATAATCAAGTTGCTTGGCAATATTCTGACCACACTTTCCCAGGCAAAGTGTAAACACACTGACAGCATGGAGCAGAGTTATAATAAGCAGTACAGATGAGGCCACTCTCTTTTTGGAAAGGAAAAGGTGGGACACAAGATGAGCTACAAGAATGCATGCCAGTCTCCTCAGAACTATGGTTGCACATTTTATTTGCTGATAGAAGTGTGGACATGAGCCCAAGATCTGTTTGTTTCCAGGTCTGGAACCAAATTTCTTTGGCAGTTTAGGATTATGACCCATCTGATCCTGTAATGGATTCACTTTGCTCTAAAGCTGGGTATTACCACTGCAGGACTGTGTAGAAGTCCCAGTATTAAATAATCTGTTGCATTACACAGCTCAGGAGTAGGGTAAAGGCAGAATTTCACAGGCCTAGATTATTCCCACTAGTCTGCATTTCCATTGTTATTGAATCTACCGCTGGAGACAGATACTAGCCTTGACTGCTCTTGGACATATTATTCTCTGCTTGGGTACAAATAAACACAGAAGAGATTGTGACACCGCAAACTATAAACACAGCATTCTCCAAAAGAGAATGGAGGGGTCTGAGACCGTTGTGGTATGCAAGCATGCGCTCTGCACTCTGTATGTTTAGGACACAGAATAAGAAAATGACTCAGTTGAATACGTATTTACATGTGTTGATATATACTGTATAAATCAGCTGGCTTTTCTTAAATTCTGGGAAGCTTTATTTGCTTATTCTGATTTTCATATTTCTATCTTACTGCTTAAAAAAAAAAAAACAACTCAAAAACAGATTTAAAAAAACCCCAAAACCTAACAGCAAAAGCCAGCTTACATAAAATAGGATTCATTATTCAAATTTCCTTTACAAAGTTTTAATAATATGATTGGTCCATGTTTTATGCACACGCGAGGTCCTCAAAGGCTTTTATTTCCAGTTTATGGACTGCTGATGTCACTATCCCTACCAATACACCTGGGGATTCTCAGCACATTAATCACTGGAAAGGAAAGACTAGGCTCATCCTAAAGCAGACATGATCAAGTGAGCAAGTTTATACAGACCTCAGCCTTCACTGATGTCCCTGAACCATATTCCCTATATTCCTACAGGACACTTTATACTTTTCAGACTTCTTTGAGGAGCTGATGCAGCTCCTTGATTCAAAAGCAGTGCAAAATACCTGGGCTGGCTTGCCAAAACTGGAAAAAACTACTGGTTACTGCTAAAGTACATCCCCACCAAACTTATCTAACAGACCTCAGGAAATGCTGAGCTGCTCAGTTCTCAAGGACAGCTCAGCTGAGACAGCCCCTCTGAGCAGCAGAACATCTGCAAAAGGCCTATGCCACCCTGAGGCACCGTCTTCCCTAGGCTGTCCTGGCAGCAGAGGAACTTGGCATTCCCCCGTGCCCATTACCTTCTCAGTTGCACAGTCTGGCACAGGGATTGCACTGTGTCATGTCATGACTTTGCCACTGGGTTCCCAGACACTGCCTTAGTAGGCTGAAATAATACACAAGGCCATTTTTCAACACAAAAAGAATTTTTTTTCTAATCAGATCTGAGTCTACCATTTATCAAAGTATAATGCATCCACCCCACGGAAACTCTGGAAGAAAGTAAGACAGAGAAAAGTTAATCAGGGCATGGAAAGCCATATAGAAAGTGAGAAAGGAATGGAGAAGAAAGAAAATAGAGAAGACTTGCTCAGCAGCCTGTGCTCTGCCATGTCAAGCATATTCTCCAGACACCTTCTCACTAGTGAGCAAGGTAATATTTACCAAGTACAAGAGTATTTCACAAGCAAAAAGAAATAGGTGGCCTGAAGCAGACAGAACAGTCCCTTTCACAGTGAATATTTTAAGTCAGAAACCACAAGAAAAATAAGAAAAGTACACAAGAATTTTGTGTGCATAAATCTCATTTTGCAACCTACAGCCAAAAGTCCCTCACTATTTTTCTTCTTTCTTCCTCTCCTACTGGCTGTATGCCTTGAATCACATCCCCAGTCACACTAGCTGCATGCATACTCATAAATCTAACAAGCTGTTAAATTGCTCTCTAGCTCTGAGAACAACAGGCACAGTACAGTTCATGTTCCCATGGCTAGAAACTCCAGCCCCATGGAAGTGCACAGCTGCATCCAAACCACCTCTCAGGAATGGTCATTGGTCCATCCTGACCTCTGATCTAGGCGTAGGCACTGTTTGTGATTAGATTAGTTGGCATGGGCCAAACAAACCCATGGCTGTGCTCATAATTTAACAGTATGAATGACTACATGTGTACAGGTACTAGACTTCACTCTGACACTGACGACTGATGTAGCATTCCACATGATCACTGTGCTGGGCCAGACCAGTATTCTGCTGCTCTTCAGTGCAGATAGAAATGACCTGTTCAGCTGAATTTATCACCCTGGAAGAAAAATGGCTTACCCCCTTTCATCATTGCTCAAAATCAAGGGTCGTGCAAGATCAGGTTAAACCCAGGCTCAGTCCAGCCCATGATGCTGCTGGTGGCAACACTGACTCAGGTAACTCTGGTATCATTGGAGCAGTATTCCACTCGATTAAAAATGAGGAACAGGCAAGATATCTGAGCAATCCAGAGGCTTTCAAACATGTGAAATGATGACAATTCTACAATTCTTCTTTGACTCCTGGTTTAATCTCAGTTTTGAAGAATGATATTCCAGTTGCATATTACAAGTGTTATTTGACTCTTCAAATGAGTTCATTACACTCTTTTCAAAATCTAAACTCTCATTTCAGTATCTGCAGTTCTTCCAGGCCAGAAGGGGTGATATAAAAATTCCAAATACTTAAGATAATATTCTATATTTACATTACAAACCAATCTCTTGGGCTACATTATGCTATTATAACCTCCACAAAAACTAGGCAGAGGCTGGAATCTGCTATTACAGATTGGGCTGTTCAGAATAGGCCCATTAATAATCTTCAGATTTTGGTCTGCCTGTATTTTCAAGAAAGACTATTAAGTGCTTGGGTTACAGACAAAATGATCCCCTGATGCAAGAGGATGACAATTCACCCAAGGATGACTGACCCTTAGACAACCTTCATGGAGGCAGAGATGACCTAACAGCTTTCTGGACTAAAGAACACTTGCCCTCAGTGTCTTAACAGTGCAGTGGTGCTAGAGGGAATTATACAACTGAAGCCTTGCAAACTATAGCCATGGACAAGAGAGTTAGTCCTGAGAAGAGAGCAAAAGAATCCTTTTACCTGGGTGATGAGAATCTAGTACTAAAACTGTAAAATCACAGAATGAAACAAGCTGGAAGGGAGGTACAGAGGTAGTCTTGATCAACACCCTGCTCAAGGCCAGGCTAAATTACAGTAGGTTGCTCCAAACCTTGTCCAGCTGAATTTTGAATATATCCTAATGTACACTGGTAGAAGGCAAAGGGCACTACGGTAAAAGGTAGCATTGTGAGAGTTTGCCTTGCTCTGCAGCTGAATGCCCCAAGCAGCAAAACTCACTCACTTAACAGACTTCTTGAAAAGAACTGAAACATTACTGAGCTTGTTCTGCCTTCTATGTTTATGCCTTGAACAAGGAGGAAGAGTGTGAATGCTCTCTAAGAAGGCTGGGAAGAGAAAGCATTCCCTCAGCTTGTGCAAAAACAGAGTTAGGAGCTGTCAAATCCAGTAACCTCACACAAGCCAGGCTGCTGCAGCTCCACAGCCCCAGGTTCAACTAACAGCAGGGTTAAGTGGATATTCCAACAGGCACACATACAAACACATGAAGGCACTGCACATCTATGAATGGCCAGCCACAAGGATCAACACAGAAAGAAGCCCTCACCAGTCACGCAAACAGAAACAGCACCACCAATGGCCTCATCCTGCTCCCCTTTCTGGTGGCTCAGGATTAAGGTCTGTTAGTGGGAAATAGAAATGCGTAATATAGATCCCTGCAATAACTGTCCTTAAAGGTTTAGCCTCCTGTGAATCTGTGGTCTCTCCATCTGCTGGCACCTGAAACTCACAGCCCCACTCCTGGTGCGAGGAGTCAGACAGCCTCACTCACTTCACACAGACACAGAGGCAACGCTATGGATCCCCTACTAACAGGCTTTAAGGATGCAGCCTACCCAGTAGCTAGCCCTGGATGCTTGTTCTCCTGGATTGCTGTTCTGTGGATCTCTGCACCAAGTGGTCTTAAACACTCCACCTACGCAGGAGTTGGCCCTGGGAACATCGGTCTCCAGTCGCACTGAGATACACAACACAGAGCCAGGACTTGCAAAGAAGTCCCAGAATTTATGGTGACCAGAACAGTTGACCTATCTCCTGATAGCTGACCTTCCCTCGCTAGATAAACCCCTTCATCTGTCTCACTCACAGAGACACACACATACAAACTGGTGTCTCATTCCTCCTCCAGACGCTAGTCTTTCCCTGGCTTCCCAGCCCACTAACTACCATCAAGCTAGTCTGGCTTGATGTAGAGATCATAGACTCACCAATGCAAGCTCACTCACTCCAGCTGCTTGCATCACAAATTCACAGAGTCCCATGGCCTGTGGTCCACCTTGAGTTCCTAGCACTTGATTTTCATCCATTCCACGATCTCCAACAGCTGGTAGCGCTGACTCACGGGCCACTATGACCTGTGGTTCAACTCCAGTTGCTGGTATATAAATGTACATATACACACACACAAAACAAAGCCCCCTCGCCCAGGTAACTGGTGAAAAATAGAATTTAATAAGAAGATACGATAGACTGTGGTGATCAGATGCCAGACAGCCATACTGACCTGCAGCTGGTGTATGTGACTGGCCCCTTATCTCTCTACTTTCTCACACTTAATCCTCCCTTTCCACGCCTACGGTTACTCCCCTAAACAACCCGCAGTAAATTTTGCAGATTATCTTCCCTACTTCCCATAATAAATCCCATGCCCCTGTTGGCAATGATCTCCTTCAATCTGCAAGGCGTTCCAGAGAGCACTTCTGTTGATTTAACTTAATGGGTTCCATTCCCACCCCATGGACTGATCACACTCCTATGGTAGCTCTGGGAGAAGCTGGGTCAGGGCATTTATTTCTCTGCTAGGTTATTCAGGTTCCCCTGCCTTTCACTGTTCCTCTGTGCTCCTTTGAGCATGGGGAGAGGACCCTTTTATAAGGAGCCTTTTATCATTCAGATAAACAAATGTATTTATGCATGGGGTCTACCATCTGGAGACAAAATACAGCGAGACCTTTGGGAAGGCCTTAATACACTAGAACTTCTTCCGAAACTAAAGCTATTGTGGTGAAGGAAATAATGTATCAATAGCTGATGACATATGGAACCGTAAGAAGTATTCTATTTTTCAAAAATGAGTTGATGAAACAAATAAAAAACCAAATAAAAATAGCCAAAATATCCTACTTGTTCCTAACTATTCAACACAAAGATTGCTGTTATTTAAAAAAAAAAAGTTTTGAACTTTAGCTATGACTTAACATGAAAAAACAAGCTACAGAGTTATAGAATATACCTCTTAATATAAGAGAATATGTAAAAAACCAATCTATATGAAGCAAGTGAGTTTGAATTTTTTCTCGTATAAATCTATATTGTCAATCCTGCAATGAATGATTCTGTATTATTTCATCAGTGCTACTTCTCAAATGCAATTAATTTTTAAAAAGCTATTTGGATTCAATGGGATATGTGTTTAGTAAGTTCCATGAAGTATAATGTAATTTAACTGCTTGCTATGTCAGAGCAAAATGCTGACACTATCAGAACATCAAAGTTGTCATCTGCAAGGAGGAATTCTCACACTCCAACCAGGAGTTATGTACCATCTGTGAAAGAGAGAAATGACAGCCAAATGGTGTAGGATATGGAAATACACAGCTTTTTGCAAGGTAACACAGTTTTAAAGCTTTATGAATGATTGTGTATTTTTCTCTTTCCCAGCCCCTTTCTTTTGTTAAAGCTCTAAAGAAACTGCCGGGATTAGCATGTTGCACTACTACTGATGTCAGAAAATGCAGACACCAAGAAATTAAAATAAAAAAAAGTTTCAGCTTTGCATATGAAATCAAGTTAAATTACTATCTACAACTTTCCTAGTGATACAATATAATATCTACTCTGCCACAGCTTAAGAAGTTCATTCTGCAAACACCCACCACTGAGTCTAGAACTTGGATCCAACTGCCACTGCCATCAAACTGGCTACTTTTGATGGCAGCACAGCACGACTTTTAATGTTTTCCTATGTTTTCCTGTTTGCTTTTTTTCATAGACATTAAAAAGCAAGCTTATGTCTTCCAAAGTTTTACCAAAGCATACACTAAAAGTCCTGGATACCCTACATTACAAGAATGCCGTTCCTTTTCTTTGAAGCTTTAATTAGCTTTGAATATAAACAGTGTTAGTTGCAGCTTGAATAGTCTCTCCTGTCCTATGGCCTCCAAGCAGCAGTTTGGGAACAGATTCAACACAGGGCATGGCACAAACCTGGGAACAGGGATGTCCTAGCGTAGGAACTACACAGCAATCTACTGTGGAAGAAAATAAACCAAACAGAGCTGCTGAGACTGACCAAAAGGATAAACCTGTCTATTCCCCTTTTATAAACAAGCTGCACATCCAGCCCACTCTCCTTCACCTTCTGCATGTCTACAACAGGATATTCCTCTGCCCTGGGGTTTCCAAGCACGTCGCAAATATTTTGGCATGCAGGAGAGCATCAGGAAAGAACTGTGAAGAAAATGTTTGCTAGGATTTTAATAACTCATGTGAATCACAAGCAATCAAACTAAAAAGTTAATTTCACTTTTTTTCCTCTGAAGTAAAATAACACTAATTTAAACCTTTCTTTGTATATACTAAACTGCATATAATAAACCAAAAGACAGTGGTATTTTTCACTCTGAAGATTCCCTCTGAGGAAAGTATATTTTCCTCCACTTCAAAGGCAAGCCAATTTAAGCAATCAATACATTATTTTCAACAGCCCAAGACAACAACCAGTTAGTAGTAAAAATAGGGAAAAAATGAAATAAAAATGTCTGACCTCAGCACCTTTTTCTTCCATATTCGCTTTTGCCAAGGAGACACTCTTAATGCAAAGAGGTTTTACCAAAGCAGAAGAATTATTCTCTCTATATCTTGAATTTCTGGAAGATACTTAGAAAGATTGTCCAGCTATTCTGCAGGCTTGAGAGCTTGTTGTAAAATAAATGCAGTCACTTACATACAGAACACATCTCTCCTTTGGAACGTATTTAATGAGCACTACAAAATGAACTCTGCTTGTGTTTACAGCTGTAGATATTTAAAACTCCATCAAAGCAAAACCAATATTCCACATAAAATTGATCTCACTGCCCTAGTAAGAGCTATTTCATTAGCAAGTTATCACTTGCTCTCACCTGTCTTGACTGCAGCCCATCAAGCATTCTTAAATCCCATGCTTCATTAACTTTTACAATCAGAAAGATTAGCTTAAAATGTTAGCTTAAGTATTCAGTGATAAACTGTAATTACATACATATATAGATTTTCAAAGAAATAAAATTAGTGTATTTCTTTATGTGGCTTTGAGAAAAAGGAAAAATCCATTCCTTCACCCAGCATGTAGCTCAAAAACAATGCTCTCAAAACCAAACCCTCAAAAACTCTTGCAGAGCCATAAACACTGAGAAATGTAATCTTAATGAAAACTTTCATGCAATTCTGCTTCCTTTTATAAAGCTAAAATAACAAGTATACAAATATCTTCTGATTGCAAAGCAGTCTTCCCTTAGGTTCCCATTCAGGCTCTTTTTTAGTGTAAAAATCATGTCTGGAAAACTTTGCACAGACTTGCTCATTCCTAGTGAAATCAGTGTGTCCAAGTGCTAGAGCCATACTGAATAAATTCAGCCTAATGTTTCCTTTTCATGCATTAAAACCAAAACCAACAAAAACATTTTCAATTGCTTACAAGAACTTCTTTACTTCTGAGTCATGAGGAATTTAAAGACCCATTAGGTCCTGTAAAAGCATGCTGCCTTCTTTATATCTGAGAGGCATTCTGCCTAAGAAGTATTTGCTCTCTTCATAATGCATATAAAGATGGTTTGAATATTTTGACTACTTCTCTCCCCCTCTCTACACCTTCTTTTCTTAATGGTTAACATTAAGGTTTAGAAAATTTCAAACTAAGTTTGAGCAACATTTAGCTTGAGACAAAATGTGATTTACATTCAGACTTTAACTCAAATGCCCGAGAAACACTAGGAAGAAAAACTGCCTTGATTGATTTTCTCACTCAGTCAATTCTCTTTAGTTAGAGGTGAAATATATTTTAAACACCAACTAAAACGTCTAAGAAACTCAACAAAAACTAAGGACCACACTGAATATTCTCTATATTTTTCAACTTAAATCTGAAACCTGAATTTCAAGTTTCTGCTATATATAAAAATGAGTCAACAAACAAGCCATGGGCCTTTTTTCTTCCTTATGGA
This sequence comes from Vireo altiloquus, assembly GCA_013396875.1. Lineage (NCBI taxonomy): Eukaryota > Metazoa > Chordata > Aves > Passeriformes > Vireonidae > Vireo > Vireo altiloquus. Next base: position 28,579 of record VZRF01002856.1, on the reverse strand, counting down.
CAACTCTGCACTAAAGCAAAGCTTTCTACATAGTTATCATCAGACTTTCCTCCCTTACCATATAATTTTTCTTTGGCTTTTGACCACAACAAAAATACTTACCTCTGAGATGCAAATCAGCTTTGGAGTGCAAACTTAGGACCATGCAGTACAGTCACAATGAAGATGCTGACTACCCTGACTCTGAATTGAGAGCTCAAGTTCAGCTCATGGACACCTTTACTGTTTCATCTCCACGGGCAGAATTTTACTGCCCTATTTTAATCGACGCAGTTCAGCTATGTGATCTCTGAAGCTGTATCATGCAGTACTTTCTAAACTCTTTTATCTCTACAAACTTTCAGGAGTGAATGCTAAATTAAAAAAAATATTCACTTGCACAGGCATCACTCAGTTACTTCATATTTGCAGAGAGAACTGGCATTTTCCCCCTCTTTTCTATCAGTTTCTCTACCAGTTGCACAAGGAATTACATAGTAATTTGTAATAAAATTTTAAGATCAGTAATTGACAGAATTTCAGAGATTCAAGAATTTCTATTATCATCTTACATCAGTTATTTAGTCTCTGAACTTCCCACACACATTACAGTCCCTTCCTATTAAGAGAAGGGATGCTTTAACAAGCTTTCCTCTTTTTACTAGATCTCACACTACTCTCCCTTCCTTTCCTCTAGGTCTTTCCTTGCTTCCCTTTGATTCCATCTGTCCCTCCTCTCCTTTTTCAGAGGCTTTCAGAAATGCAAGAGATGAACATCCATCACAAAGCAGTACAGTTCACTGAGCACATGTAGCTGCAAGGATATTCTTGGAACAAACAAGGGGACTGTTTACAGTACCTCTGCCCTTCTCTCGTTCTCTTCCATAGCTCTCATCTTATCTCCTGCTCTCATCGCCCTCCCTTCTATCATCTATTCTTTCTTCTACCACTTTTTTGGCACCTCTTTTCCCCTGCCTACCCTTTCCCTACCCTGCCTTCACTGCTTTCTCCCTCCTCTCTCTGCTGGCTGAATGTGAACTGCCTCTTCTTGTTAATGCAAAGCATTCTCTCCGTATCTATTATTTGAGGCAAGTTTTTCAAATGTGAGACAAAGACTCTTGATTTCAGCCCACTGGGTGCTGTCTTCCTGAACAGTATAAATGTCCAGAGATTGTTTCACAAAGCAAACATGGTGCAAGAACAGGAACATGAGAATCAAATACACACAATGTATAAACAAGGAGCTTATTCCTGGAGAAAATAATCTATTCTTTGAGGCAGTCACTTCTGAGACAGTTAGTAGTAATGTTCATTAATGGTCCTTTATAAGACGGTTTGCCTCTCCCACCAGAAACAACACTAATAACTTTTTAAATCCCAAGAGATAGAGATCAACCATCAAAGAGAAAGACGTGCTCAGTGCTCCTCGGGACTAAGATATAAGCATACTGGAGAGCACACTTTTTTTAACCTCTACAGAAAACTTCGTTAAGTTGTAGCAAACCATCTGTTCTTACCTTCTAATGAGGTGACTAGATGAAAGAAGAAGACCATCCAGAGCCAACCCATTCCCGACACTCTTCTTGCACTGATGCCAGCATTAGAATCCATGAAGGTTCTCTGTAAATACCACCATCTTCAACAAGCACACACCACTCCCTTGAAATGGTCAGAGATTTCTAGGAGTGTTTTAAGTTCTTCCCAAATTAAAGCACAGATGCCTTCACAGAGAAATACTGTTGAAGAAAAAACAGAAGGTAGAAATGGAAATCAGGTCACACTAACACAAAACTGACAGGTTTTATACACCCATTCCATCATTTACTACTTCCAAGATACGGGTTAAAAGGAGTAGCACACACCCAGTATTTACCATATACCCACCCCTCAAGACTTCAGTCAGTCACAGGTGTTTTGTGCACAGCCAGTACCCAAAACTTTGAGACTTTCATGGCATCAGTGACAGTGTGGTTCCCAAATCAACATTAATCTGTGCCACAGTATAGGCTGTACATTACTGAAGTCCTGATCCTTTCTGCATCTTTGGCAACGTTTCTTGGAAGGTGTCCATTCCATTTCCCCTGCATGCTTTTCAAATTCTGTCTCTTGTAATTTCCACTTTGCCTTTTCAGGACTCTGCAGGGCAATAGCCATAACAGAAGAGATTTTGCCAACACAAATCTGCACAGCTGACACACTTGTAACTGTGTTTCAGATGCAGGCATTTGTCCCTTTAAGCATAGGACTGCACAACACTACGAAGTTGGACAGTATTTTTCCCATTGATATGCTGTACGTGAGGGAGCAAACGCTGTGATATTTAAGGTCAAATAGGGAGCCTGCATTACAGCCAGAAAAAGCACACAAGCCCAAGTTTATTATCTTAAGTGGGAAAAAATCCAAACAAAACTCTACCACCAGCATTAAGAACCTGACATAAAAGCTTATCTTACAGTAAGGGAGCAGCATGTAGCCTACTAATCCAGCATTGCATTAGATCAATACAGCATAACAATTTTGCTAAGCAAGGTAATTCTAGCTCCATCTGTCCAACTCTCAGCCCAACAGAGAAATATCACAGTAATATGTAGGTTGCATGCAAAAAGCCAGTACGTTTTGTTTCTTCAGGTGCTCTTTGAGCAGAGCATTGAAAACACTCCGATGTCTTCAGTGAGACAGTGAAGCGTAGCTAAGGAGAAAGAAAAATGTCTCAGGCAATATACAGAAATGGCTCAATAATTTGGCTGAAAGAGGGGAAGGAAGAGTTGTAATTAAAAGGGGCAGCCTCAGTGCAATTATCTGAAAACCTTGCAATAGGGGATTTGAGCAAGTTGGGCATAGCAGAGGAAAAAGCAGCCTGGGGAGCATGCAAAAAGGCAGTGGAGTGCAATTAGATTTGCTTTACCAAAGAGGGGGAGAAATACTGGACAGGATGGAACAGTTCTCTCTTCTGATGACCCCAGTGAGAACCTAGAGCACCCAAGACAGATGAACCAAAAGCATCCTGGGCATCACTAAAATGAAAGGAAATTAAAGGGATCTCAGCAAAAGACAAAAACTTTTATTCATGACTTCTGAGGAAAGAGAAAAATTAAGTCCATTAAGTGTAATTGAGGAAAAATTAAGATTAAATGTGATGGATGTAATACAGGCACTGCTTATCAGTTTATGAAGCCTGTATACAACATGATACATTACAGAATAAAAACATCACTGGATGCACATGTAAAAAGGAGAAAATTTCAGGGTAGTGATCAGAAAGTCATTCTTCACAGAAAGAAAGATCCAAGCACACAGCAGTGTTCTCCTGGAACAGGACTGAAGACTGCTGCCTGACCCACCAAAACTAAGACTGGGTACACCAAAATCAAGCCTGCAAGACACCTCCACATGGAGACATAAATACTCACCACTTGCACTGCCAGTCAACCTATAATGTTATAGTATACAAATGTTTTTTATTAAGCCAGTAAAATCCTAAGAGAGGGGAACTTTAAAACACTTATAATGAAGGCAAATAAATGCAGAAACAGAGGTCAAACGAACGGAAGAATACTTTAATTTCAGTCAATGGGACTTCATTTATCTGCAGAAGGTTTGAAAACAGCTCACAATTCAGATTTTCTCATGTCACATAACTTTTGAGTGACAGAGCAGAAAACAGAACCCAAATATGCTTTGGCTGCTGGATCTCAGGCCAAAGCATTGAAATTACCACGAAACAGATGTAACTAAAAAACCCCTCGTACACAAAACCAGATAGAAAACAATTTCTGGCTCCAAGGAAACCAGTTGTTCTTCTGCTGCCCTCCTGACCCGCACATCTCTCTCACAACATCTGTTTGCCTTATCCTGGTTGACCCTATATCCCACCAAAGTTACACTGCTCTTCAAGAGGAATCATGCAGACTCTGTCTGGATTAGACTGGCAATTATCTTCCCTGAAATAAACTATGGCTAAATCAAAAAGCTGGTTCATTTTTAGTAGCTTAAAAAGGTAAATTTTTTTTTTTTCATTTTTATTCTGCCTCTTCTACACCTCAATGAAAAATGCTTACTCCACAAGGAAGGACAGAGAGAAGATTATGGAAGCATTTAAAGAAGAGTAGGAGGGAAGCACTAGCCTCTGTGAATTAAAGAGTACCAAGCCCCTAAATTGCTAACCACTGCCCTGCCCTTCCCCCCAGCAGTTGATGTGTACAGAATCTGACTACACCCAAAGACGCTCATCTTTCATTCTTCAGTTCTCCTACTACTTCTACCCTACACCAAACTACGTAAACAGAAACCTCAAACCATCCCAACTTTTAAACCACCCTCTTGTCCACACAAGCACCTTTCCATGGCCTCCTCAGCTAGCTACTTCTTCCAAAACTGCTTTCAGCAAGATTACTTCTCTTTGCTATGGAATCCACTATTCCCCATTCTCCTCCAAATCCAACTGCAAAGTAATACATCTTCTGTGTACAGGATCCTTCGATAAACTTCCTTAAATACCCCTTCTCATCCTCTCTGTCCTCCAAGTACATGAACTTGCTACTCATGTACCAGCTGTCAATCCTCTTATGCTAACCTTTCCATAAAGGATTTAACCCATTTCAAGGCATATATTTCCTTAGCTAGAGGAAGGATTTTCATCTCCTTGGAAGTCCTGAAAATTGTACAGCATCTGAAAAGCGTGACAGTTCCTGAGGATCCAAATGTCTTTTCATGATTCAACCCTATAAAACTGTGAGGATCCCAAGCAGTCAAAAAAGACCAGTAATGTATTGCTTTTACTGTAATAAAGCTCCAAGAGATGGGAGATGGAATTTTCTGGCTTATCTCCTTACATTATTCACCAGACCTATCATGACTGTTTACTTTGGCACCATCACTGCGGTACCTGGGTTACCAAAATTTATGTTCAAGATCCCAGTTAGAGAGATAAATACAATCATCACCAGTATTTTCAAGAATTCTGGTCTCTTAGCTGAACAATCAGCGAGGGAGAGAGTTTTTTGGGAAGCTTGTCAAGGTGAGTTTTGAACACCACCAAGGATGGAGATTCCTCAGCTTTTTTGAGCTTCTGTAGCAGTGTTCAACTGGGTAATTTTAAATTTTTTTTTTTACTGGGGATTTTTTTCTTCTTTATATATATGTCAGAATCTCCTTTGCTCTCTTCTGTTGTCTAGCCCAGAATCAGCTCTTGCCAAGCACCTCAAATCTTCTACCCAAGACTGAAAACAGAAACCCTTTCAGCTGGAAAGCCTTGAATGTGAAACAGCATGCCTGGCTTGACTGGCACTGTTTAAGCCCTGTTTATTCTCACCAGACAGGACTGGCGCTGTAATTTCTCACTTCTTCTGAACTCAGTCTTGAAGTGGGAACACTTCAGTACAATCTCCAGGCAAATGATGCTCAGTGCTACAGCAGGGATAGTGATAGTGCTCCCACATGTGCTAAAACAACTGACAGTACAGCTCTGTGCTTGTGAAATTTCTGTCACAAAGAGGGCTGCTGTCTGCCCATGCCGTACCTAAGCTGTGGCAAAGCATTTCATGCAGCCAGTACCTTTGCAGCAGCTTCTTTATGCAAATAAAGGATTCCCTCAAAGTTCAAGCACTGTTGCTGATGACACCTGAAGAGCCATAGGGCACCAGTGCTGCTAAACAGGTCAGCATTAATTGAAAGTTCTCTTCCATCAGTACATGTGTTTTTATTAGAAAGGAAGCAGGTTTGCTCCTAGGTTTGTGTAGTCACTTTTTTAGAGTACCCCAACAGTGTATGTCTGGAGTCTTGATGGAGGCAGTCATGCACAGGACAAACCTAAGAGGGCTCTCCTCAGAATGGACTGCTTTTTCTTTCCTTCTGAGGTTTGCATGGCATTCTGAGACTGATGAAGAACAGCGACAACTAAATAAATGTATTAATTCTGTGCTCGCCATGGGTTCTTCTGGGCCTAAGCTTTGAACAAAATCCCTCCTTTTCTCAGCCTTTTGACTCTAACCATAAAACTTTAGACAGCCCTTCACTGAAGCATGTTCTAGCTCACTACACAGACATGTGTATGCAGTCACAGATCAGAAAGTAATGCACAGTGACCCTATTTCCCTCTGACAGATACCAACTGCAGAACCTGACATCAAATAGCACTAAACATTCACCTGAACCATGCATCTGTCTGGCTTCCACAGGAGGAATTCAGGCACACATTTAGAATTAAGAAAAAAGCTAGGATTGTTCAGTTACTGCACAAGCCCTGTGGAGAAAAGATGAGGGCCTGACAGGTTCTTCCTCTCCAATAATGGAATGTAGCTGCTTCTCTGAGTTCTGCATTTCAAAACACAAGAAAATGCAGAAGTAGCTCAATGTCCACCTAAGCCAAGTTTTCTCCATGTCTCCAGTGCCAGGAAGAGGTGTTGTGTGCAGATGGTTTGCACGCCTGGCCTCTGTGTGATCCACTTCCCTACTCTTCCTTTGCTATCCACAAATATAAGACAAAGGTTACTAGAGAATATTCCCCAATACATTCTCTTTAGCTTCTCTTCAGAAATTCATCCAATCCCTGTTTTGAACTTATAAAAGATTTGGAAAGATATCTATCCTCGTGCAACAAAGTATTTTTAGGTATTTTAAATTGTTCTACTAATAGAAGCTGAAATGGTAACAGTGCCAAATTTTTTACGCTTTGAATTCTTCTTATCTGTTCCAAGAACTTTTTCAAATCATCTTGTTTCCTCCCACTGGAACAATGCTTCTTCCTCATTCATTGTTAACTGACTCCTCTAGGCCTATTTCACAGTAGAAGTCATTATATGGGTATAACTACCCTCTACTACAGTTGGTTCCACAGATTTTCCCTGTATTTGTCATACTTCTTCCTCTCACGAAAGATCTAGATGCAAAATAAATGTACCTCAAAAATTCTTCAGGGTAGAGAAAATGCTGTACCTTTGCAAACATAGTCTTTCCTCCTCCTGCACATTTTGTGACTCATACCAGCTTAATATTATCTCTCAGCAAGAACCATTAAAAAGATAAATGAGCTCAACATCTGGGAGAGTCAATAAACAACTATTCCGATTAATTTGTGCTGCACACTGATTCATCACATTTAGGCAGAGTATAGTAGAATTAATACTTCTCATTCATGATAAATAGGGAATCATGATAGTGTTACACATCAAGCAACAGGCCTCTCCACCTCCTCTGTTGCCCCCAGCTCTGTCCTACTATAATTGCTCCTTTGCCACTGGGATGCCCTTGCATCTCACTGGATAAACCTCACAATGCCATTGTGAAAAGCTGTCACTCAGTGCCTGTCCAACGCTCTGAGCATGACAAAATACTGCCTACCTTCTTTCTTAGACAAGAATTACAATAACTGCTGTCCACAGAAATCTTTCTATGCCCCAAACAGGAAGTGAATGGGGGGAAAGCAACACATAATTTATCATTCAGGGTTTTAATATAATGAAGTTAATGCGTTTTCATCAAAAAATTCTATTACTGGGGCACATAAAGCACCACAGAAAAATGACTGATTAAATAAATAGACCATTTCAATAGTAGCTATATACCCTTTTATCCTCTGTTACTAATTGAGATTATTTTTAATGACTCCAAAATACTTTGAAAATATCCAAGAGGAGAGTGGAACTTGTCAAAAAAAGCCTTGTGGATTTTTTACAGTCAGTTCAGTTTATTCATTTAATTTTGAGAGAAACACTCTAGATCAAATATACAACTAAGTTTAAAGGAATTCTTCCTAAAGAGCATACTTCATAAAATATTTCTTCCAGCTGGCCTGATCATTTGCTTCCTACAGATTATCTAGATAGAGTTGTGTCTGTGTCTCTTGGGATCCCTTAAGTTTACAATGACAATCCAAAAGCTGATTCTGAATATTCTCCAAAGAAAGGCATTTATTTCCTTGTTTACCACGGAAACACCAGGAGGCTTGAAGCTGATCTTCCATGCTCTGATTATACATTTCCTAGTGGGATCCAAATGAAGAACTTCCATAGCTCTTAAAGGGAAGAAAGAGACGCCTATTTTCATGAATTTTTATTAAACCCTTGAGGCTCGAATAGGGTGCCCAAATTAGAAGCATAATCACTCAAATGACCTCTACAGTCAGTGGACTGAGCTGAATCACCAGGTAACTAAGAGCTGCACTAATTAAAAAAGGGAGCTATGGACAGCTGAACAGCTCCCTCCCGATGACTCCCTAGGTGCAGCCCAAAGGTATCTGGGGAGATTCCGAGCCTCTGTGCGATCTTCCAACCCACACAGGTGGCCACGCTAGCATCTCTTTAGATAACTACAGTGCTTTCCCTTAAACCTCTCTCATCTGCCATGACACACACCTAGCTAGAGCAGCCTCACAGCTTAGCTTGTAAATCTAGTCTTTCTTCCTAAGCAAAATTCATTCATAGCTGCCCTGTGTTTCTGCATACTCTCCAAATGCCTCCACATTGTGTTTTGCTGTGCCTAACAAAGATGGACACTGATCTCTCGAAACTACAGCAATTAAAAAAAATATTCTAACTACAGATTCTTTCTTCCATCTATCAAGTATTTAAATTATATACATATTAAACACAATTAAGTTCCTGAAAAAATCTCTTCTCACCTCACAAGATTTGACTTCGCTGACAATTTTTATAGTGATTTGTGTAGTTTTCAAAGAAACACTGGAAATTATACTTAAGTTTCTAACATTCACACCTGGAAGCACAATCCTGGTTTTAGCATATTAACAAAATTATGGAATGAAAAATGTAAAGAAATTAATTGTTTTGTATGTTATCCATCACTTGCTTGATAGAAACTCAACTGAAAAAAAAATAACAAGAATTGAAATGATACAGAAATTACCCCCCTTTGAATTTTCATACACTAAATAAAGCAGACTGCACAAACAGGGAGAAAAAGAATTAGCAGCTGTCCATCACATTTCTCTTCTTCAATGGAAAGAGAAGATGACAACTGTACCCACTGGGTATGGTTTCACTGTCCTGTTATTGATTTTGCTCTAATTTCTCAGGATACTTCTCTCAGTGCAATTGTGCACAGATCCTTGTACTTTTATCTATGTGGAAATAAACATGATGCTATCAACTTCAAGTATGATTTATCTTTGACAATTATACTTTCATCTATACCAAAGGAAGACGTAAGGATTCAGAGAGGAAAAGAATATGCAATTCACAAACTCTAGGGCACAGCAGCAAACCTTTGTCAAGCACCGTGTAAAATGTTCTATTTCCAAAATTCTAAGCACAGAATTTAGAGTACTAGACTTAAGTATCTTGAAGATTACCACATTATTAACTTCTAGGTGAAAATAATCTGTGGTACTAAAAATTCTTTGAAAATTGACACTTCCTTCTCTGATACAACTTAAGTTTAAACAAACACCCCAAAATTCACTGAAATTTTATGAGAGAAGATGCTTGAAAACAACAAGAAAAAAGATGCATCCTCTTTCAGCATTTAAAAGGAGAAGGGAAATAACACATTTTCACAAATGGTTACTAAATAAATGATTGTTACTGTTCTGGTTTTGGCTGGGAGAGAGTTAAATTTCTTCTTAGGAGCTGGCACAGTGCTGCGTTTTGGATTCAGTATGAGAATACTCTTAATAACACAGATGTTTTAGTTGTTGCTAAGTAGAGCTTACTCTAAATCAAGAACTTTTCAATTTCCCATGCTCTGCCAGTGAGGACGTGAACAAGAAACTGGGAGGGAGCAGAGCCAGGAACAGCTGACCCCAACAGGCTGCAGAGATATTCCGTAGTATGGAATGTCATGCTCTGTACACAAACAGAGGGGAGGTGGCCAGGATCTGTTGATCGCTGGTCAGGGATGTGCTGGGCATCCATCAGTGGGTGGTGAGTGACTGTACCATGCACCACTTGCTTTTCTTGGGTTTTATGCCCCTCTCTTCCTTTCCATCATCATCAAGATCATCATCATCCCCATTATTATTATTATTTTATTTCAATTATTAAACTGCTCTTATTGTTCCTATCTAACCCAGGTCTTTTACCTTTTTCCAACTCTCCTTCCCATCTCACTGAGGGGTGGGAGGGTAGGGCTAAGTGAGCAGCTGTGTGCTGCTTAGTTGCCAGCTGGGGTTAAACCACAGCAGTGACGTGAAGAGAATGTCCCTAAAATCATGTTCTCATCTACTCAGCAATGCTGATCATGCTTTTTTTTTCAAGTGAAATTAAAGTTATTATAAACCAAGTTCTGATTGCTGATGGGTGGAAAGTGATAAAGAAGCCAAGCACAGTGTTTGCAATGGCCAGACAAGCAATGCCACAAATCAGAAAAATAACCTTGACGTTTGCTGACCAAGTCTGCAAGTGCAACTGCAAATCTGAGAGACAACCCAAACACACGAGCTGCAAAACAGCCTTAAAGGCACTCTCAGGATGCTGGAAAAGAAATCAAGGGCCTGAAGGGTTGAGCAGGAGCAAAAGTGAGAGTGGCTTGCACGACTAAGAGATGAATAAGTCTAAGAAAAGGGATGTTTTATACTAATGCTCTTTCCTATTGTAACTTAAGAATGTAGCCTTACATGGCATGTCTAGAAATATATGAACCAAGATCTATGCACAAACACTGAAAAGATACAATGGAGGGGAAAAAAAGAACAAGCTGAAAATACTTCTCTTAAACTGTTCAATTGTGGACCAGTCTGCAAAATCCTTTAGTAAGGATTAGTATTTTCTTCAGCTGCAGTAAAGAACTTCATTTTTTGCAAAAATATGCTTACTGACTTCATCTCTAATTTTGCTTTTGACTTCATGAGAGTTTTACAGTAAGAAATATTTAGCATAAGCAGAAAATGCATATTATTTGTATTCACAGTATCCGAGGTTATGCTGTCTATTGGGATGCAGTGGCAGCACTGACAGCCGGTTAAGAGATAATGTTCCTCTTCTATGGGAATTCCCATCATTTTGAAATTGCCTTTCATTCCATGAGAGAGGCTGTCATTTCAAAACAGATTACAGAAAGAATTAATAATATTAAAGCATCCTAATTTAAATGCAGCTCTTTTTATTAACCTCCTTTCTGGCTTCAATGAGGCATCTTGGGTTTTCAGAGAATGTGCTTCATAATTTAAGGGTTAATTAAAACTACTTTTCTCCATTTTAATCAGTTTCACAGCCTTGGGCTGTCATAGAGCTTGGTTCACAAATTGTTGGCTTCATGCATTTGCAGATAGAGGCTACTTTTAAAACTACTTAATTACTAGCATTATTTATCATCACTGTTTTTATTCCTGTTAAGAGAAGCAAGAATGCTTCTTTGTAAAAGAACACGGCACTGAAGCACAATCACTTCACTGACTTGTTCACTGCCTTGACCTTGTTGTCCAAACCTACTCTCCCAGCTTCACTCCATGCAGATGATTACCAGGTAGCTTCCATCTAGTTATACCCCCACAGAACAACAAATACCAGTTTTCGAGTTCACAAGGTTGGCCCAACAGAGGGGTGTAACATAACACATTCCCCGAATGGTAGTGGCAATAAAAAGTTATCTTTAGTCAAGGTGATTCCCTTACATTCTGCTGACTGCACCAACAGGCTGTACAATACACAAGCTTTAGCTCCAGCACATAAATTAAAGCGTTTGATGTGGAAATACATGCACAAAACTAGGAAGCTATGAGAGAGGGAGAAAATGGCTCAGAGAAGAGCTCTACCACACAGTTTTCATTCTTTTATGACCACTGTTTGCCTAGATGGGAATTCTGTCTGTTCTGCCATTAGTTTGAGCCTCACGTTCATGTTAGGTATTAAAACACTACAAAATAACCCTGCACTGCCCTGGTCACACTCTGAGAACTGCACACCAACACTTAGTACAGTCTGTCTACAACCATTTTTGCAGGAGGTGTTACTTCACTGTGCAGTAACATGCAATTAGGGAGATACTTTGGCAGCAATCTCTCAAGAGCCCAAAGAAAGGAACTATGACACCAAGAACTTATTCTGGAAAGACTCTGAGGAAATAGATAGTTTCTCCAGTTTTGCTGTCTTCAGTTTTCAGTTTCAAAATCCGTAATACTCATTCAGACTCAGCTGCCCCTCCTCTTAGTGCCTCAGTCTCATTGTTAAAATGACTGAACTGAGCAACCAGAACAGACACTACAGGGGTCCTGTTGGACTTCAGCAACATCTCACTTGGTCTTTAACACTAACCTTCTTTTAACTTTTGTCAACATCTAGATATTAATTAAGAGGACAACACTAATGATTCATGCTGGTTCAAGGCTTCAACCAGGTTTTCACTTTGATTTTGGGAATCGGGTCTCCCAAAACTGGCTCTTGCCTACGAGACAATGGAAAGGGAAATAACGCAGAAATGGCAGCTTGAAGAAAAGAAGTCAGATGAAGGCTGCAAAGAAGAGATTATATGAAGAATGGGAATGACTGCTTGGAACAATTACCTGAGTTCAGTGAAGCATCACAAGGAGCCCATGTGTAGCAAAAGAGGGTTAGGGAGCCTCCACTAAAAATTTGAACTTGCCACTGGCAGAGCCTGAAGAGCAGCCAATTTCGTTCTCAGGTCCTTCCCTCCTCCTCCATCCTGCATTTCCAGTTTGATGTTTCCACCCTCAGGAAATGGGAACATTATGTGCCACTAATACTTCAGCAGAACAGAAATAGTCTTAAGAGGAAAAGGGAAGGCCAAGCAGGTTACGGTAGAAAGATATTTCAGGCTCATAGCATCTCTTTCTAATGCATGTTTGTATTATTTTTCGTGCCAGAGATGAAAGCAACAACACATAAATCTTAGAGTTCATCCTGCCTCCTCAGTGTCTCAAAGGCTTATTTATATTTCAGTGTGGACGCTGGGGCTCACTGCTCTTGTTACATCCACATCCAACCTCAAAACCAAAGGATCACATTTAAAATGGAGTGAGTACAATACACCACTTCCTTTCCTTGGATATCAACCAGTCTTGGTCATAACAGAGCAGATCCAGAGTCTTTAATAACAGAAATGAAACAGGGGGGATAGGCACCTTTATTTAGTCAACATCTGGCCTACAGTCCCCAGTCAACTGCAGGATTTTTGTCTGTATATTTCTTCAAGCTTGCCTAGTCATGTATTTAAATGTCATTAGCAATAGGGCTTCCATGACTGTCTACAACCTATGTGGACATTTGCTGGAAGAAACTACACTTTAATACAGTACCCAGAACCATCTACTTTGGGCAATTTGAGCCAGCCCTCTTACAAAGTAATTTAGCCAGCACATTGCCTAGGATCCTGTCAATAGTCTCCCAGGTACTCTAGCTACTCCAGGGCAAACCTTTTTCACTCATCAGTAAGCTAGTTCTTTTTAGTAGCATTTTAGAAATTCCCTATAGTCACCTAATCACTTCTGCTGCTCTTCACTGAGCTCCCAGCATCACTGAGCTTCACAGCATCAGTGCTGTGGCAGAGAACTTCACACAGCCAAACACAAATAGTCTGTGTGCATTCTCTTTAGTGCCATAAAGTCTGCCCAATTCCAGCACCACAAGTTCAGAGGCACAAAAGAAAAGAAGTAGAAAACACCAGGCTGATCTGCGATGATCTGGATGGAGGAGGGGAAAGCTAAGCCTTTTTTAAAAAATGAAAAATCATCTAAAAACTAATTTTATAAGAACTTTCTGAAGGTTTAGGGCAAGTTTCCCCTTCCCACTCTGATTTCTACGAACACAGCTCCTTAGAACACTATTAGACACAGTGGGCTGGTACAGACCATCAGCCTAGAGAAGCAGGAAATGTATGACTATTCAACGAGCCTATTCTGATCCTTTCAATTACACTTGTCCAGTAGGTGTTAATTTATCGGACAGAGTAAGACTTGTAGCTCAATTCCTTTAAGGAATTGAGCATTTTTATTTTTACTCTGTTTTCAAAGACTAATTTGTTTTCTTTACGCTCTGTCATCACACACACTTTTTTGGGGTAACCCATTAGACATAATCAAAAGAATCTGTTTGGGAGACAATTTTTTAAGCTATTCTTTTCAGGTAACAGGGGTCTAGTGATTTGATTTCACGGGATCACAGAATCACAGAATGGTTTGGGTTGGAGGGGACCTTAACGATCATTCAATTCTGATCCCCCTGACATGGGCAGGGACACCTTCCACTACACCAGGTTGCTGCAAGTGCCATCCAGCCTGGCCTTGAACACTGCCAGATATGAGGCATCCACAGATTCTCCAGGCAACCTGTTCCAGTGCCTCATCACTCTCTGAGTAAAGAATTCCTTCCTCTAAACCACCCCTCCATCAGTTTAAAGTCTCTCCCAGATGTCCTATTGCTTAAATGCTCTTGCTAAAGGTCCCTCTCCAGATCTCTTGTAGCCCCTTTAGGTACTGGAAGGCCACAATAATGTCTCTCCAGAGTCTTCTCTTCTCCAGTCTGAACAATCCCAATTCTCTCAGCCTGTCTTTACAGGAGAGGTGCTTCAGCCCTCTCCTCTGGCACGTCCTTCATTGCTCTCCATCTTCTACCCGAAGACATCCTTAGTTCTTGTGAGAACCTGCAGCTCTCTGAAACCATCCAGAGCCACTTCTGATTCAAGACTGGTAAAATTATCCATGAGAAACACACAAATGTCAACACGATTCTTGCAGTCAGAGTTAAGAGGACTTCTGACTGAAACAAGAAGCACAAGTCATGCATCATTCCCACTACGTTATTTCACCATACGTCTTTCTGGTGCTCAGCCTGGGGCCCCAAGCAGAAAGGTAGCTACAGTAAGGCTCAAAATGAAGACTAATTACTCTTCAGCATCTGACTCCACATACATGTCCCAGCAGAACAAGGCACGTGCAAACTAAGAAAATTCCCTCTGTCAAGCCTCTATCCAGTCTATCTCCTGTATTTTAACACACTACTGATTTATACTCAAGTCACCAGAGTTTGCTCTCACATCACGTGGTACTGCATCTGTCTATATTTCTAACATGCTTAGATACTGGAAGAGGAGAAGACCACTAAGATCCTCTCTGCACTAGCAATGAAACAAACATTCCCCAACAATTCCATTCCTGATACTGTAGTGATGGCAGTGGTAACTGCTGATATGGTAGCCCCTTTCTGGACAGCACATGCACCAAATAGGATTAGCAAACTCACTGAAAAATGAAAATGTCACTACATATTTGCATCCCCATTGCTGCTGGCACCAGCTGAAAGCCTACTGACATTAGGAAGGGAAAAGACCATCTGGGAGACAACTGTAGGCACGCATCCCAATCCAGCTGTGCTTCCAGCAGCTTCTTCCTGGCTCAAACCCAAGAAGGAGTAATTTTAAACATATTCCTGGCGCAGAAAGCATTCCAGATTATGTGTACTAGAATGAAATTGATCCTAGCTGTGATTGAAACTTAACATTTGGAAATTCAAACAGTCTTACAAACAGTCCAGTTTGAATTTCCAAATTGAAATTATTCACAACCTACCCAGAAATCTCTGTAATATTGTCTCTGTTGTGACGTCCCACCCTCTTCTTAGAGAACAGCTAGGAAGATAAGAGAGTTCTGCCAAGGACCCATGCTTCCATTTGTAGACATCCTGAGGATCTGAGAGAACCTGTGGTAAGCCTGATGCTAAAGGCTTCCACACAGGCGTCTGTATCCTACACACTGCCTCTGAAGTGGTCAGCTGGGCCAAACAGATTCATATCATGTGAGTGTTTTGCAGTAAGTGGGAGAGAGATCAGGTCATTTAGGGAGCTTTGAAAGCCTTACATTTGGAGAAACATCAGTATGCTAAAACAGAAGTATCTTACAAAGAGTCAGTAGTTCTCAGTCTTTAGCTTCTAGGGCTTAATTACATGATTTAGACACATTGGATATTTTCCAGAGACATGGCACAGAGCAAAAAACTGCACTTGGAAACTGCAGAATCAGCAGAGGAATCATTTACTTGGCAAGCTTAAGGAGACATGGAAAAAAAAAAAGCCTGTCTGAAAATGAAGTCATGTATGTTTCAATGTGCAGGTCTGGGCTGGTGAGAATTTCCCTCCTAAGGTGAATAAAGATCTCAAGGATTCAGCTCTCATATGTAAGACTATATTTTTCAGGCTGGATAGGCAGTGTTCTTATAGTACCCAGCATCTTCTCTACTGCCAGGACAGCCCTTTTTCCGCTCTTTGCCCGTAGCTGTGCGCGCACACGAGCATGCGCACACGCGCGTGCACATGGGAGTGGGGGTGTGCATGTGAAATGTTCGAACAAAAATCTTCGTGACAAGCAGGCCTGAGTAGCAGAATGCACAGGGGCCTCTGGAGGCATGGAAAATTGAAACCAGGGACTAGAAGAGCTTTTAGCAGAAGTGGTCTCAAGAACAATCTTCAAGCAGGACCTCTGTGACAGAAGCATCAGCTTGCTCCATGGCAACTTTTTAAGAGGCAAGACAGCACCTTCAGTATAAAATAATGCGCCAGGATGTCCAAAAAGTACACACATTTTAATTGCATTTTTTAAAACACAACATATATTAACCACACACTTCCAATAAAATTCTATTTCTGGTGGTAGAGAAATATTTCTTGAAAGCACAACACATGCCTCTGAGAAGGATGTACTAGTGTAGTTCTTCTTTGTTAAGTTTAAAACTCCTTGTATAAATAAAGCGTGAGGAGAGTGACAACACGAAATGGTTTTTTCTTACTCACACTTGCTGCTCTCATGTTTGACTGCCGTGGCTGACTAAGGAGTTGAGCAACTAAAGAGTTTTTATCCTTTTGGGGGTCTGTTTACACAGAACAGTTGGCAGCTCTGGAGAAAGAGAGCTAGTTAGCTGTTGTACAACACCTACAGAATACACAAATACACCTGTAGAATTTACAAAATACACCTGTGTTACACTTGTGTACACCCCGGAAGCCCATGACACTTCATGGTTCCCAAAGAGAGCAAATATGGAGAGAAGAGTGATATCCAAGCCCAAGACTTAACAGGCAGAAGCTGAAGCACAAGGCAGTAATGAGTTGGAAAACTGCTCAACGTGTGGAGTCAGCAGCTGGAAGAAGTACATTACCCATATTTCTGTAAGATGATACAAAACTTGATAACAAAATCAAACTCAACAGCAAGATATAATAGTAATATAATATTAAATCAAATTTAAGGGAAAAAAACAACAATAAACAAGACTAAATAATGACAATATTACAGGGGCTCATCAGTTTCCCCCTAAACCCTTAATCAGCTTTTCACAGAAATAAGTCTTTGAGCTTTTTGAAAAAAAACCTCACATGTTTATGACCAAAACCAGCCAATGGAATATTCTTAATAAATACTTCTTGGTGGCTAGATGACATTATAAAGCTCTACCTTGACCATACACACCAATTTGTACTTCTTCCACCTTGTATTGTTTATGTGTGCAGTAAACATATGCAGTATGGCCACAGAAATGAGAAATAAAAATATATTGTGCAACCTCAAGTGTGCTCCAAAAGTACTCAGCACTAATCTGTAGGCACTTTAGGACAACCCTCTGCAGAGGTACTGCTGATGGATAATGAAATACAAGGAAACTAAGGTTTTAGGGAGAGCAAATCTGGAGAGAGGAGCATTCCTGAACTAGAGGAAAAGCACCCATAAATCTTCTGACAATCCAGGGAAGGAGAGTTGACCAAAAAAACAACACTGTCTTAATTCAAGGCACACAAAATAAGGGGGAAAAATATACTCATCTCTTTTATGATTCTCTGCATATGGCACATGCAATATCAGAGGGAAGAAGGGGAAGACATCTGCACCTGGGCACAAAGAGGGATGTACACAGCCAATCTGTACAGGCATACAGAAGACAATTCTCAATGGACTGAGGGATCAGCTCCCTTGTCAGACACGTCTACTGGCAGCCTATGGGAGCATGCTGCAGAATAAGCAGCTGTCTCCTTGGAGCCACCAGCTGCATTTCCCCCAAAAAGGATTTACACTGTGCCATTGGTCAGCCTCCAAGTAAAATACAGAAGGCAAAGACAGTAGCAGCCTTGGGCAAAAGAAAATAGACATCTCTTCCCCAACCCCCTCCAAAAAGTCTCCACAACCCAAGCTGTACTTGCCACAGATAACAGCTTGGAAGAGCAGAGAACCTCAGAACCATGCAAGAAAACATGTCCTTCTGCAGAGCTGCTGTGATGAAATTAGAAAAAGATAATGATCCTACTTCATACAATCTCCAGTGCCCCAAAGTGATGGTATTTCTAAGTATCAAAACACATGGCCATGCAAACAATTCTGAGCAGCCCAGTGCAAGAATGACAAATAGGAAAGAACTCAGAAGACAAGAAAAAACGGTGGCTTTAGAGGAGCACACAAGTCAAGGGATTAAAAACGGCACATGCGTAATTTGGCTAAGAGAACATGCATGCAAAAGGCAGTAAAAAACAGGATGAAATTATGTGCAGTTATCTGAAGCTTGCCAATTCATTAGCAAAGTAAACTGAAGTAGTGCAAGGTGTGGAATTTAGGGAATGAACTTCTAAAGAATAACAGTATTTTTTTTTCTGTAATGAGATGGGGCAGCATCAAAAGAAAAGGATTATTAGATTGTGCATTATATTTTCCTTTCCTTCTCCCAAAGGAACATCAAGCAATGGAATTATTTCAAATCAGGAATGAAGAAATACCTAAATATAGCAAATAAATCATGTACTAATGGCTTAAGGCAGGTGGATCAGCTGTAACTAAACAAGAGGTGCACCCACATCCAGTTCCATGTTTCTGATTAGAACCCATAAAACAATGAAAAAGGAAGTCCTCTCCTTCATCCCAGCTGAGGCTACAGATTTGTCTCTTTAACAGATGTGTCTGGTGGCAGCTAACTCTCCCCGACTTTGTTGTTTCCATTTGCCCTCTCACTCTACTTCATCGTGAATCCGCATGACTTGGTATCACTGCTAGTGAAGGATGGCCCTTGGGAGATGTGCTTTCCCATCTTTTTTACTCTCTGATTTCTAGAACTTGTAGGAAAGGCAGGTGATACTCACTGTCCTTCCTCAGCCAAATGAGTGTGGTAATAGCAAGAGAAACTTCAGAGTAAGTGAAATCATCTCAGTGGATCCCACAAAAGGCAAAATTAAAATTACCCATCACAACAGCCCCTCCCACATTCACAGATTTATTTAGCTTGAGTAGTAGTAACTTGCATCATCTCCTTGAAAAATAGCCTAACATGGCTTTTCTCTGCCACAAGCACTCATACAGCCATCTGTCCCCCACAAGAGCGCTGAGCAACCCTACCCACAGACAAGGCCACACAGGCTCCCTTGTGCCGTTCCACGAGGATCCGGGAGCGACACCAGCATCCATCAAGCCCTACTTCGGAGACTTCAAAGGCAGCATTTCCCTACGGCTCTTCAGGGGGCTAGAGAGCGGGGAAACATCGCTCGTGGGAGCAGACCATACGCACCACGGCTGTGTGGAAGCACTCTGGGTGCGATGGTAATCTCCGGGAGCGGCGAGGCCGTGACCCGAGTGCCCACATCTGTCCTCCCGGCCGGCACCTGACAGCGGAGGTGCGCTCGGGGGAGGGTCTCGGTAACGCAGCCTTCCAAAAGCACGCACCGGGAAAGCAGGAAGAAAACATGACCCGAGGAGTTTTAACCCATTTCTAAGTAGTCCTCGTTTGTTCTGTGCCCCCTCCCCCGGACGGCAGAAACCCGCGGGTAAGCCGCGAGCACGTCCCGCTCGCTCCGAGCGCTCCGGCCGGACTCACAATGCCCGTCCTCGCCCGCCCGCCACGGTACCTTGTGCAGGACTCCAGCAACACTCCCTCCACTTCCCAGCATTACTCGAGCAGTGTTCGCAGGAGCCCTTCCCGCTAGAGCTGTGCCGCCCGGCCTCCCGGCATCAGAAAAGTTGGACAAAGACCATTTTCACCGCGCGAGTCGCACCATCCCGGCGGGCTAGCGCCGGCTCCCTCTCGCTCCGAGCCCAACGCCGCTTTGTCCCCCGGCCCCGGGCACAGCCTCTGGCCCTCGCTCGACGTCTTTCAACAAGTCGGATGCTTGCGAGCAGTCCCGATCCTTGCGACCCCCTCCAGGCCCTTCACTGGGAATGTCCTCTCCCCGCCCAGGTTCCCCCTCCTGCAGGAGTCTCTCTTCCTCTCGCTTCCCAGGATCTGCCTTGTCCCTTTCTCCGGGCTCCTCTCTCGCTTTCTCTCCCCCCTCCCTCCCTCCCTCNCCCTCCCTTCCTCGCCGTGCCCCTCCTCCATTCTCTCTCCGCCCCCCCGACCTGCTTTCCTTCGCAGAGGCCCAGCGACGGCAAATGGGGGTGGGGGCGCTGCGAGATCCCGCACTCGGAGGCGGCTGTAGCCACTCCTGTCACTTCCGCGGCCATCGCCATCCTCCGTGCCGCACGCCCCGCGGCTCCCCCGGCCGCAGGCAGCCTCCCCTCGCAGGCGCTCCGCTGGGCGGGTCTCTGGGCGGCACCGGCTTCCCTCCGCGATCCCAGGCTCTGCTGCCGGACCCCTCCCGCTTCCCTCACCCAGCCTCTTCCAGAGGGGCATTTTCCAGGCGGGTCTTCCTTCACCGCCCGCTCTTCGGGGATCCCGAGCGTGGTCGCAGCTGTGCCTGCCACAACCTCTGCCCGAGCCCCTGTCGCAGCCCCTGCCCCTGCCAGGTTCAGGTCAAGAAGGGTAGTGTGGCTGTACAGGACTGATCCTTGGTCAGTCTCTCTCGACATTGTTGAAACCCAACTTACTGTGTGGCATCTCCTGTTGTTCTGCATAACCCAGCCGAAGTTAGTGCATCTGTGCTTATTTGAACTCCACTTCCAAATGCTTCCCTTCTACTCAGCCCTGGTGAGGTGCTTCTGGAGTGCTGTGTCCAATTCTGGGCTCCTCAGTCCAAGAGACATACGGAGTTCCAGGAGTAGGTCCAGTGGAGGGCTAAGAAGATTATTAACAGACTGGAGCACTTTTCTTATGAGGAAAGGCTGAGGGAGCCGGGCCTGTTTAGCCTCTAGAAGGGATGTCGGAGAGGGGACCCCACCAGTCTCTGTAAGTATCTGCAGGGAGGGTGTTGAGGATAGAGCCAGGCTCTTTTTAATGGTGCCAAGCACTAGGGCACAAGGCAGTGGACAGAAACTGACGCACAGGAAGTTCCACCTGAACATGAGGAAGAATTTCTTCATTGTGTGGGTGACCGAGCACTGGAACAGGTTGCCCAGAGAAGTTGTGGAATCTTCTTCACTGGAGATATTCCAGAACCATCTGGATACAATCCTTGTGCTCTGTGCCATGTGCTCTGGGATGACCCTGCTTGAGCAGGGACGTTGGAGCAGATGACCCCTCCTGTGATCCCTTCCAACCTGACCCATGCTGTGATTCTGTGAAATGTCACAGAAGCTAGGCACTTCTTTGATTCCAGGTACTGACAAACCTCAATTGTCTAGGTGAATCAAATGGGGTTCCTCAGTTCTTCCAAAGGAGAACCTCAGCTTCCAATGTGGAAACAAAAGACTGGAAGCATCTTTCTTGAAGAATATTTCTGGGTGTCTCCTGTTTCCTGCTAGTGCAAGAACAAGAATCTACCTACTCATTTTGCAAATGTCACTGGGCTGAATCCAGAGAAATGCTAGAGGATGAGACATACAGCATAACCCTCTGCTCATTCCTGCCATTCAGTGAGTTACACAGCCAAGCGGCAGAAAATGAGGGAGGGTGCAGAGAGCTAAACACAGCATGCATTAGGACTGAATGGAAAAGATATCAAAATTCAGTACCTTACAAGTCATAAATACTTCTGTGATAACACAGAGCAGAATTTTGGACTTCTGTTGCCAGAGAAACTTCCTTTGGTTTGAAGTATGAGCTCCACAATACACACAATAGAGTGACCGTGATTCCCTTCCACATAAGACACTGGTATACATACAAAAGGAAAAAGCACATTGAATAACATACTGCTTAAAAGAAGTACCATCAACAGGCAGTAACACATCTCAGTGTTCCAAAAGCTAGGGCTAGTTTCCACAGAGCACAGCCTTTCCTAGCAGTTCTGTATATATGCAGAGTAACACAAATACCTACTTCTTCCCAGACAGCATAGTTTCTTTCTTAATCCTCTCTGTGGGGGTTTCTAGACACCAATTACAACAGACCTCTTTCCTTCCAACTTCCCTCCCTCTCCCTCCCCCCCATCCGATTCTAAAATAAATTTACTTTAGGAGAAATTCCAGGTATTCAGCTCCTCCTGGAATCTGGTCCTTACTCACTCGGGTAGTAAATTTTTGCACATATGTTTTCCTTTCTTCCTCGTTTTACTACTATGAGGAGCATCTGGCCCCTAGAAAGGAGCAGTGGGACTGTACCATTGCACTGGGGTCGGGAAAGAGGTTAACTAGCTGCTTTGTTCAATAGCTGCAGAAACACTTCCTCCCCTTTATGGTAACGGAATATTCCCCCCAAAACCTCCTCCTCCTCCTTCTTGTGGAAAGAAAGCCAAGCATGAGCGAACTGCTACACTGAATGGGGAAGTCTGGGAAAAGTTCCTGTGCACGCATGCACATGCAACATCCAAACCCTCTTTAAAACCTCACCTGGTGAAAGGCGAGCTGACAGTCAATCTTTTACGAGGGATTAATTTTTACATCAGTGTTTAAATGTTCTTTCTGCAATGTTGCAGCATTTTGCAATGCTGCAGAATTTGTATCTTAAAAAAAAAAAAATTCCAGTTTCTGAAATCTGCCTCTGCTAGGCAAATTATCACACCCTATCAGAAAAACTCAGCCCTCTCAATATATAAACAATGAGGGACAACATGACGGAAACAGAGAAGAAAAAGCTCTCAATCCCAAACTACCACGGATGGATCAGATTCTCAGGACAATCTTTAAATGTGACAAAACCAGCATATCTCATGCAACAGCGTGGCTTGCATGATATAGAGCTGTGATCTCCAAAGTGGGGTGCATGCACCCCAAAAGGCCATGCAAGGCAACACATTGTGGGGCAGGAGGAAAATAGTAGAACTTCAGTAGTACATAATTTATAAATAAGTAAATATATGTATAATGGGGATGTATGCTAAAGCCTTTTACTAAGAGGGGTAAGTGATCAAGAAAGTTTGGAGACACTGATAAAGACAATCCTGTACTCCAAATTACACAGACAGACATTCATTTTATAGACACACGATTCCACACAGTAGTGAGTTTCAAGTGTCCAGACACACAAACAGATCTTGTAACATTTAAAGTTGCAGTTATTAAAACAATGGTCAGAGCAGCAAAGCATAATTCATTTCTCAAATACTCTCCTCACTGTGTGAAACGTGTTAGGTCTTGAAGAGAAAAGAATTGGAATGTGCAGGGCAGACCACACAAACCAAAGTGAAGAAAACCACCCATGAGAGAATAACTGAGGAGGATAAAAGGGAGGGGTGAGGCTAAGACAAGGGGAATAGAGTTTCAAAGAAATAGGAGAGAAGAAGGAGGGTAAGAGAGAGAGAGGTGGGAGACAGAGGTAGAGAAAGCAAGATACACACAGAGCAACTATAAAAGACAGACAAGGAAAGAAAGGGATGTGAAGAAGAAAGGGAGGAGCTGGGAACAGCAAATAGAATAGCAGGCAGAGGAAAGAATAAGAAGGGTACTATTTATACATGAGAGGACATGTTTGACAAGCAGTTTTGAAGCAGAACTATTTAGTGGATAAAATCTTCAAGAAGATTTTTTCAAGGGCAGATTTATCACTGCGACTGTCTGAAATAGCACATTTTCCTTCAGAGATTTCTGAAAAATAATCATACAGATCAGTAAACTAAAACCTTATTAATATCCTTCTGGATACCCTATATCCAAAGCCTTGTTTTGTTTGTTGATGTGTTCGGTGAAGTACAAAGGTATTTTCCCCCTAAGAAAGCCTGGCATAGAAAGAGGAGAAGCTTACAGAAAATTCATAAGAGATAACTGAAGATAATTTGGGGAAGCACAGAAGTGCAAAGGACTGAGGGGCAGCTCAAGATGGAGTGTGAGAAACCAGACCCCGCAGACCTTTACAGTCTCCACACTGGCTCTTGGCAACCAGTAGTATACAGTCATGCTTTTTAATTTATTTTTTTTTTTAATCTTTGTCACGAATAATGAGATTTTCTACCAGCAAGAAGGTTTCTGGGTCTCAGTTCTCCCTTGAAACAAGCAGTGTGCTTCTGCTTACAGACCAGACTTGTTCTCTTTGTTCTTTCTTTGCCGTCCTGCACTTCTGCTTAGGGCTTTGCTTATGAGCTTTAATAGAAATAAATGCCAAGAGGAGAAAAACTCCAATCTGCATTATCTGACTATTCACCCACCCGTATTTTTAATTATTATTTTCATTAAGTATGTGTATCAGTTGTTAGGAAAATTATCTTCCTTGACTATTATATCAACCAATCTTTATGGTGTGACAGTGTATTAATTTTGTTAAAATATATTAGTTCACATTATACACTGTATTGTCACAAAGTTGTGAAATTTTACTGAAGTTAGTATTGTTCCTGCTTAAGTAAAAGAAAGTAAGGATGACCTAGTCCTGGAAATATGGACTATGACAACCAAAATAACAGCAGCATCCTAGACCACATCTTCCCAGCATCTTCTGGCATCATAGCAAGTAATTATAGCAAGACTGACTCCAGAGATGTCTGGATCAACAGATAAGCAGTAAGAATTCATCAAAAATGCAGGTGCTTTGCAGAGATTTACTGTTATTAATAATCAGTAGTGTGGGTGTAAGTGATTAGTCAAATCATGTATTACCTGAATGTTTGAAGGGTGTAAGAATTGTGTGTAAAACCACATTCAGGTTGCCCCAATTTGGCTGGGACACCTCATGCACGTGAATTAACATTTGCCCATTGTTAATTCTGTGCTTTGCATCCTAACCTCTCTCCTCAGTTGGCACAGGCCAGTTGCAAATTTTCGTGACAGTCTCAAAGGCGAAGAAACAGCTATACTTGTGCCAGTTCAGCACAGCTAGAGTCTGAATGTCTGTTTATCTGTCCATTTTCCAGCATCCTACCTATGCAACCTGAGCATTCTAACCCACTCATCACACAGACTGAGTCCCAGTGTTCATCGTGCTGACATCCAGAGGGTAAAAAAGTCATTTATGCTGTGGGCAACGACTAGGGGAACTGTAAAAAGAGAAGTAGCTTCCTGAGAATCCATGACTGGTTTTACACTAAGCCTAGTTCCATGCTGGGACTGGACACTATTTAGTCAATTCTCTGCAGACCTGCAATCAAGCTGTGTAAGTTCAATACTGCTACTAGGTTTTACCTGAATGCCCAGACCTTGTAAATTAATTTTTTGCTTACTGGAACATGAGACACTACAGGCTTTCTGAAGCTGCCAAAGGGAGAAAAAGTAAAATTCATGAGCTCTACAGCCATGGCCCAGGAACAGAAATGTGCTGTGAGAGAGACGTATATTTATCTTTTATATATTGTTATTAAAGTCCTATGAACTCCCTAGAAAGTATGAATGTATAGGTATATCTTTTATAAAGGTGATGCCTTAGGCTTTAACTTTTATATTTCTGAATCCTGTACTGCCTAGTGTGTAACTCTGAAATTTCATACAGCCTGTTAGCTACTGATCCCTCATGCTGGTTAGACATAACAAACCCTCTCTAGGTTTGCACTTCAAGGACACCTTGATTGTCCAAGGCCCCAAAATGTGTAAACTAAAGCCTTGAGAGGAGGGGCAAACTTGGGGTAATTACATCATTAACTGAAATTATAATTGGAGAATTCACTCTGATATGCAAATGGACCAAACTTATCAAAGTGTGAAGAACCTGTGACCCAGGGGCCATCTTGGGTGGAGCTTCTCAGAGGCTTTTGGCTGCTCAAGGTGTACCTTTGAAGGCCCTTCAGCAATACCTGCTCTTACTTTCTTCATCTTGTGTAGCCTCTGTTTTCAGGTAGCCACTTCAAGGCATCAAAGGTATTGAAGTTATGAACTTGTATGTTTTTCAATCTCCTCCATATTCTATAAAGTACTTAAGACTAGCCCTATCTGCTGATCTGTGTTGATCTGTGTTCCAAGCTTCACTCACTTCCTTGGATGTATGCTGCAACCACAGTTCTTGACCAAGCATGAAATTTCTGATTTCTGCTTGTGAAAACCAGAAACTGCAAATTCCTCTTGGAATAACATAGACAGAGTACCACTGTATTTTTTTCAGTATTGTCTGTTTGACTTGGAAGGAAGAGGGGCTCAAATAAACTCTAATTATCCTGCTGTTCTCTTGCTTCCATAAGATTATTTGGAAGTATTCCATACTTGAAGGAGATCTATGCTAGATTTGGGTGACTGTTGCTCATCTGAGGAATGGCTCCAGAAAACTGCAGAAGATTCCAAAAAGCTCTGTTTTCAGTTGCATGCTTATGTTCTAGTGGAAAAAATGGACCAGCAGTTACGTAGATGGAAAGGGAAGTTGCACTTCCTCAGTGCCCTGGGATTTAAGCAAAATCACCCTGCTAAAAAGATCACATAACATACAGCTTATTCTTGGAAGCCCAGTAGAAAAATAAGGACATTAAGTTATTGGCGTTGAAAGGCAAAGAGGTGAAGGCACCACACCCTCAGGGAGCTGAACAGAATGGAGCTGAGGTTCTGTGAGAGAACGTAAGGTACCCACAGGATTTTTCTTTTTGGCTACCAAAGATGGTGACTGGTGCCACCCTATGTCCAGATGCATCAGTAAAGGTCTGTGAGCCTGCTCAAACTTGCAGCAAGGAGTTACATAAATGACTGCCTTTTTCATTTAGCTCTTGGCTGAAAAATGAGTAGGAAAGGAGAACTACAAATTTAGTTGGGAATAAAATGATTTATTTTCTTTCCTAGAGAAAAAGAACGTGGGAAGTGTTAAAACAATTTTGTTTAGCATGAAATTCCATTTAACGTAATTATTTCAGGAGTTTTTCAGAGAAGGGAATGAATGGCTGGATACATTTCCTGGCAGAAAAAGTGTTTCATGAACAGAACCACTCCATACCCTGGCAGTTCCTGGGTCTCAGTCTGTTGCCTGGGTGCCAGTTTCTTTCCAAAGGAATGCTTAATTACTTGAACGATATGGAAACATCTCAACAGAAAAATTAATTTCTCATTCCATCTCCCATGCACAGACTGGAATATTCAGGAACCCAGGGGTGGCAGCATATTTATAGAAAACAGTTTAAAAGCACTGTAGTGCAAAATGGGAATTTACTTCTAAGGCTGCAGTCCCACAGACATTTCAACCCCACAAGAATATGAACCTATACTGAGACAGATGACCTTACACTCTTTTTCTCTCTGCCCTTTCCTCATCACCTTCCCAGTGCTATCAGCAAAGATTTGTGCAGTGATCTGGAGCAAGGACCTGATCTGTCTGAAAATTAATTCATCAAAAATTATATGTACAATTTTACTTTATGGAACTGAATAAGTGCTACAGCTAGAAGATGGATGGGAAGGCAAAGGGTGTGCAGGTTGGGGAGGGACAGTCAAGAGAGTTGATGTTTGTTTTAAGTGGACATATGCCAGTCCCCAGAGTATGAGGCCTTTGAAACTGAGTATCCCATAATAGGGATGTGTTTTCAGTACCCCTTGCTGTTGCGGTCTGCGTATGAAACTGTTCTCTTCCCACCAAAAATAAAGCTGCAAAAAGAAAGAAAGAAAATCGCTAAGAAACTATGCAAGAATATGAAGCTAAACCTGGAAATGCCTCCAGAAATCATTAAAATGCCCTTGTTGAGTAAATCTGGAAAACACTGAGGGTGTGGAGGTGTGAAGTCACACAGGTTTAGCCACAGGGTAACATGAAAAGAGTAACCCCTTATGCATTAGGCAGCACACCTGCAGAAGGTGAGTAAGCACCTTGAAGGTAACAAAAGCAATGAACAACTGCTTCTCTTCGTCATGTTGGGAGTAATCTATTACAATCACATCAGCTCTCCTGCTTATCACACTGAATCACAGAATTATAGAATCACAGAATATCTTGAGTTGGAAGGGACCCATAAGGATCATTGAGTCCAACTCCCTGCTCCTCACAGGACTGCCTAAATCTAAACCATATGACTAAGTGCTGCCTGAACTCCAACAAGCTTGGAGCTGAGACCACTTCCCTGGGGAGCATGTTCCAGTGACCGACCATGCTCTCGGTGAAGGAATTTTTCCTAATATCCAATGTAAACTTCCCCTAACACAGCTTAGTATAATTTCAATGGAATGAAAAAAACAAGAAAAATGTTTTTATAAATACATCAGCAACAAATGGAGGGCTGAGGAGAATCTCTGTCCTTTACTGGATGCTGCAGGGGCAAATGTAGTGAAAAAGGATGAGGAAAAGGTATATAACAGGCCTTGCTTGCCTCAGTCCTTAATAGCAAGACCAGTTCTTCTACAGGTACCCATCTCCCTGAGATGGAAGACAGGGACAGGGAGCAGAATGCAGGCCCCATAATCCAATAGAAATGCTCAGTGACCTGCTGCACCACTTAGACACACACAGAGCTTTGGGTCCACATGGGATCCATCTGAGGGACCTGAATTGCCAGGGAGGGCCAGTTGACTGTGATGCCTTGAAGTGGCTAC
>VZRF01002855.1:92793-112600 GCA_013396875.1 Vireo altiloquus | reverse complement strand
TCATACCTGTGTCCATGATCTATCTGGGTGAGGGACTGANCAGAGCTCTGGACTGGAGCCAGTCCTGGTTCATTCCTGTGTCCATGATCTGGGTGAGGGATTGGAGCCAGTCCTGGTTCATTCCTGTGTCCATGATGTGGGTGAGGGATTGGAGCCAGTCCTGGTTCACATCCATGTCCATGATCTGGGTGAGGGATTGGAGCCAGTCCTGGTTCACATCCATGTCCATGATCTGGGTGAGGGATTGGAGCCAGTCCTGGTTCATTCCTGTGTCCATGATCTCTCTGGGTGAGGGGATCGAGGGCACCCTCAGTTGGCAGCCCCCAGCTGGGTGGGAATGTTGGGAATGTTCCTGCTCTGTAGAAGGATCTGGACAGGCTGGATCCATGGACTGAGGCCAGTGGGATGAAGTTCAACAAGTCCAATGCCCTTGGGGTCAGCACAGTGCTCTGGGGTTGGGGATGAGTGGCTGGAGAGCTGCCAGACCTGGGGGTGCTGCTCCTGGTGTCCTCAGCCAGCAGAGAAAGATAATTTGGTTAAAAACGGTGCTGTTGGAGGATTCCTGTTGTAAAAGTGAAGCACAGCCTCAACATAATGCAGAATGAAAGGAGGGAGGGGCAATGTGTCACTATTTATGGCATTATGGTAATTCTGCTTCCAAAGCAGAGCTTTAATTTGTACCCCGCTCCAGTTGTTGACTCTAATTTATAATCCAATAAACCTGCTCAAGGCAGGCCAGGGATATTACATCAGGCCAGACCTAATAATTTAGGAACAGTTTATTAAGCTCAGTAGCATCTAAGGTGCAGTTGCTTTTGTGGGCTGGTGTGTCCCATTTGGCACCACCTGGTTGGTTCCCAGGACACTGCTGTGTCCTGAATCCACGGCTGCAGCCCAGGCATCACTGCTCTCAGTGGGGGAATTGAGCTGTCCAGTGGTGATAGGAGTTGTTTTCCAACACCTCTGCCCCGTGGCAGGGGTTTGGAGCTGGATTTTCCAACCCAAACCTTTCTGCGATGCTGTTTGTGAGCCTCTGACTGGTGTTTGTTCAGAGTTTGGGTTGTGGGGTTTTTAGGTTCCTGTTTTGTTGGTTCATTTATTCTTTTGTTTTGGGTTGGTTGGTTGGTTGTTTTTAGAAGCATTTTTTATGCACCACAGGCCATAGTTTTGACAAGGTACTTTCGATAAGGTTTATTTGCTTTTTTTTTTTTAAATACCTGCCAGCAGAAAACAGAGTTCAGCCTTCTCTGAGCTACTGTTTGGTTCTGTCACATTTATTTTATATTCCTGCACGACCTCAGGCGGCTGCCACGTCTGTCTGGTGGTTTCCCACATGCATCAGCTGTGCGAGCTGGGAGTGCTGCATGGTAATAACTCAGTTTTGCACTCAGCATGGAGCACATCAAGAAGAAAAAGACTTGGCCACAGAAATAAATCTTCCAGTTCCTCTAAAGTCCAGATTTTTCTACTGGAGACCTTCTAATGCAGGTGGTGTGTGAGGAGAAAGCATCAGGCTGTTAATGGGCAGAGCCCAAACTTCAGGACAAGATTCTTTAGACAAAACCCCCAGAGAGCCACAAGGTCCCCCCTGAGCCTCCTTTTCTGCAGGCTGAGCTCCTTTCCCAGCTCCCTCAGCCTCTCCTGGTGCTCCAGCTCCTTCCCCAGCTCCATTCCCTTCCCTGGACACGCTCCAAAGTGTGATTTATTTTTTTATGGATCACATAAGTGACCTCAGGCTCGATCTGCTCCTGTAAATGGTCCAGATCTGTTCTACTGGAGACTTGGCCCAACTGGATGGTTTTGTGCCTGCCTCTGTCAGCAGTTCTCCTGCTGGGAATGCCAAAATCCATGTGCAGTTCTCCCTGTGGCTTCCTAATTTGAGGGTGGAGGGGGGGGCTGTGTTCCACCTTTTTCCTGTCTCTTGCCTCCTCCTGCGAGCTCAGCTGTAAATCAGGCTGGGTTGTGGTCACAACCTGCTGCCAGGAGGTTTATTGACACCACTTTTATTAGTTTTTAGGGGTTTTTTTTCACTCTGGCATAGTGCAGTCAATGCTTTAGGCAGGACTTTTTGAAGGGGTGTGCCTGGGCTGGAGAAAATCCGTTCTGATGTTGTTCCTTTGATGGAGGAATGATTGGTAGGAAAGCTTCGCTCATCAAAGATTTGTGTGGTGGAAAAAAAGAGTTTTCAGTGTCAAGCCTCCCTGTTTCTGTCCTCTCCATCCTTTGTGGTGCTCCCAGAGCTGCTGGCCACAGCCAGGAGATGCTTTGGGAAATGTCCCCAGTGATGAGACAGGTCAGGGAAAAACCAGCCAGGTTTGGGTACGAAATGCAACAAGAAAATGTAAAAGATGACATCCCTCAGGGAGTCTGCTCCTGCTTGGCTTTAGAGCTGTTGCTTTTCCTTTTTTCCTGGTTCTTCTAAAGGCTGCAGCCTGTTTGGTGCTGGAGCAAATCCAAGGCGAGGTTCCTTGTGGGCTGAAACAGCAGATGCAGCTCCTACCTCTGAGCTTCCTGGCCTGCCTTTGGAGAGGAAGGAACAGAGAGTCCTCGTGGATCTCTGTGAAATACTCCTGATATTCTCTCAGCAGATCTGGAGCAATAATAACCAGACTGCCGAAGAGGCTATAAAAAAAAAATCGGAAATATGGCTTAGCACGTGCTATATTTAGAAATTCCATCAGTCCTGCTGAAATGGGAGCTGTGGATAATTCAGATATTTCCTGTGACAAAGGATTGGGTTTTTTGGGGTGGGTGTCCTGCAGGCAGACAGCTGACACCCTCGAGTGGGTTTGTCAATCAGGTTTTACTTTTCCTGTGCTTTGTGTAGGCAGTGCTTGGCTGTATTTTCATTTTGAAAAATAAACAGGTGTCTTATACCAAATGTGCCTTGATATAATTAGTCCTAATTAAGAATCATGACTGCTTTAGCTGTTTGAAAAATTAGGCATTTTTCTCACCAGCTGCTTCTCCCTGAAGCTGCTTTGATGCTCTGAGAGGCACTGAAGAAACCCAGCCAGGCCAAAGGCAGAACAAGTTCAAGGCTGTTCCTCCCCAAAATTCCCTTTCTCAGTGGTACAAACCTCTGCTTAGGGATTGTGATGACAAAGCTCACAGAGGTGACAGATGACTTTGCAGTGACTCTGCAGATGACTTTCCTGCCGTGGCTTTTGCTGCACAAGCAGTTTTGCTCTTCCAGGAAGAAGGAGAGAAATGGCCTGGAAAGGTTTCTTCGCAGGGGAGGCAAAAATTAAATTATTATAAAATTCAATTTTTTTTTTAAATTTTTTTTCTTTACTAAGCATTTCTCTCACATTCCTTCAAGTCCAAGATGTTTGTTGTGATCTGAACAGAGTAGGAAGAGAGGAAATTGATTCTGAGTGTGGTCAGCAGCCCTTAGAGCACTTTGATGTCTGCCAAGGTTCCCTTCCAAGCAGTAGATTGAGGAGCTGCTTTGCTCCGTGAGAAAGGTGGAGAAGGATCATTGAGTGCAGGTGTTACACCTTGGTATGACACAGGCTGTGCCTCATTTTTGGCCACATTCTCTTCCAAAAGCAGGAGAGAGGCTGTGTGGTTGGGATAAAAGTTTCTTTTGGGATGGCACTGTGGACACTCTGGGCATGAGTTATTCCTGTGCTTGGAAATATATTTTATTAGCATCTCTCCCGGGTGTGAAGCCAAAAGTCAAGTTTTCCATGGTCTGTAACATTCCAGGCTGCAAACCAGTGGTGCTTTGGGAATTGTTTTCCTGCATTCTTGCCCGAGCTGGGATCTGTCTGGTTTGTCCACCTCCTGGCCACCACAGGGACTTTATCTCCAACTTGCTGAATTCCAGGTCAGGTTGTGCACAGAGATGGTCTGAGAGCAATTTGCTCATCCAGATTGTCCCCAGTCACAGGGCAGAGCTGCAGGATTAGCACATTTTTCCGGGCACGTTTTACAATCAGTGAGTGATGGAGTAGGAAAAACACTGAGCTCTGGGTTATTTTCAGTGGGAGCTTTTTTGAGATTGCTGAAATTGTCCTCTCCAGGTTGTCCTCTGAAAGGGGAGTGGGAGGTCAGGCTGGCTGTGATGGGCTTTGACAAACTCTGGAGTGCAGCAAGGTGCAGGAACAGCAGTTTGGCAGATCTGCTATTTCTGTACCACCTTCCATTGGAGGCGCTTTAATCAACGTGCACTCTTGATGAGAGGGATAATTATTCCCATTTCCACACGGTTGAGAACATGAGCCAGATTAAAATGTCTTTTCTGGAATTGCAAACGATTTTGTGGTGAGGAAATGAACTGAGTTTCCTTCCCAAGGAGCAACCATCCAGGTGCTGCTTTGCTTCCAAGGGCACTCATTGGGCATCCCAGCAGAGATTCCTGGGCTCATCCCCCAGCGTGGGCAGCAGGAAAGGGGGATTGTGCCCCTGTGCCCAGGTGATTGCCCACCTGCAGAGCTGCCCCAGCCCTGGGGCCAACAGCAGGAGGATGTGGAGCTGCTGGAGAGAGCCCAGAGGAGGCCCCGGAGCTGCTCCAGGGCTGGAGCCCCTCTGGGAGAGCTGGGGGTGCTCACCTGGAGAGGAGAAGGCTCCAGGGAGAGCTCAGAGCCCCTTGCAGGGTCTGAAGGGGCTCCAGGAGAGCTGGAGAGGGACTGGGGACAAGGCATGGAGGGACAGGACACAGGGAATGGCTTCCCAGTGCCAGAGGGCAGGGATGGATGGGATATTGGGCAGGAATTGTTCCCTGGGAGGGTGGGCAGGGCCTGGCACAGGGTGCCCAGAGCAGCTGTGGCTGCCCCTGGATCCCTGGCAGTGCCCAAGGCCAGGCTGGACATTGGGGCTGGGAGCAGCCTGGCACAGTGGAAGGTGTCCCTGCCCGTAGTGTGTTCCAGCCCAAACCATTCTGTGCTTCTATGAAATGTTAAATCTGCTCTGGATCCCGAGGGTGACTCAGGAATGTCTCTCCCCTGAGAACTCCTCACCTCCCTGGCCTTGTCTCTCGCTCAAAGCTGCTCTTGGTGCTTTTGCTGCTGATGTTCCAACTTCAAATGAAGAGAAACAAACCAGATTTAATTGGGCACGGTCCCTGTCTTGGGCTTGGCACGGTTTGGGTGCTGCCCCTGCCCTGGGAGCAGATGAAGCAGTTGTGGGGTG
Organism: Vireo altiloquus; assembly: GCA_013396875.1. Lineage (NCBI taxonomy): Eukaryota > Metazoa > Chordata > Aves > Passeriformes > Vireonidae > Vireo > Vireo altiloquus. Next base: position 107,464 of record VZRF01002855.1, on the reverse strand, counting down.
TTTGCCAGCACGGAGGCATTTCAGGTTTCCAGCAGAGCAGGAGGCTCTTGCTCCTGCTTAAAACAGGGTGGTAACAACGTGTTTCTCCTGTCCACAGGTTGGCTGCTTGCCTTTCAGCCATGGGGATGGGTTCTGAGGGGAAATAGCTGCAGGGGAACCTCCTGGCTCCTGTCTAGATTTGCACGGCACAGTTGTTGTTAGTTACATAATTCAACTTTGCCATGCCAGGGTTTGTAAACATCACAGAAAATGCCCACTTGCAACAGCAGTGATGTGAGTGTGATGTGTCAGAGCTGCTGGGAAGGGGGAAGGGGACCTTGTGCAAGTCAGACCTTCCATTTCTCTGCTGCTGCTTTTATTAGCCTATAAATTTTTGCTTATTTTAGTCCTCGTTTTTGTGCCTCCAAGTGCTTTCTGAATAACACAAGCATTTAGACACCTACTGCTTTAGCATTTTCCTTGCTGCAGTCCTCAGCTGGAGACCAGCTGGCCCTTCAGGCAGAATTGCTGGGCAATCAACCCTTAACTTTGCTTTTTTAAGATGTCATTGCCTTGTCACTTGTGCCACTGATGGAGAGAGAAGAAAGAACCCGTGTGGGTTTCCATGTGGGGAAGTGCTCTGGTTTGACTCTTGGTGTTGGTAGCCTGGTTTAGCTTTGTGCCAGTGCTGGTGTGGGCACTCTGCAGCCCCACCACAGTGGCCCCTGTGACACCAGGGGGGCTTTGGGGAGGGCTTTGGGTACCTCCATGCTGTGGAGGTACCACAGGCTGGTGTTTGTTGGTCATACAAAGCAAGGTTTAATCCAGGGAAAGTCGATATTAATACCAACAGCTGCCTCCTCCTGTCAGGATTTTGTCTTCCAGCACTGGCTGGTGATGCTCTTGCCCTTTCAACCAGCACAGAAATCCTTGGTTTGTTTTTGTTTATTTCGGGCCAAGCCTCATGACAAAATAGTATTTTTAGAACTTGTCTTGCAGACATTTGCTGCCAAGGGTAAGATGCAAGGGAAAAATTGTCCAAGGAATAAACTTACTGTCTGTTTCTTCTCCCAGTCCACTCATTTGCCCTTGCATCTATTTGACATCTACGTCAGATTATTTAGGATATTTTACAGAGCATTTTACAACAAAATTCCTGTAAACACTTCTGCAATACAGTAATTCTCCTTAAACAGGAATAAATATTCAGAATTTTTCTCATCTACTGTTCTTCCTATATAGAGCTGTGCTTACTAAACTCATAAACACCCAGCAGGGGAGAGCTGGGGGCACATCTGAGCCTGAGCTGGACAAATGGCAAAAGCAGCTTGGGGCCAGGACAGGAGCAGGGTCAGCAAAGGCAAACGTGGAGCTGTTCCCCGTGGCACTGAGTGATGCTTTGAGCTGCAGGGTAGCTGGGTCACAGCTTTGCTGAGGGTTCTAAGGGACTGCAGTCTCTTCTAGGCCTGGTATGGCACCCAAATGTCCTATTTGCACCTGGAGCCAGAAGCTGACCATTAAGGAAACACCTTCCCAACCCCCCAGGATATGCACAAAATGTTCCTCCTGCTGATAATAATATTTTTTCAGAGATTTCTCCAGTAAAATGTAACACTGATTAATTTACCGTTTAACAGCCTCCATTGGCTGTATTCTTAGGTAGCTTATAGAGCCCTTTTTTTATTGAGCCTGCTTTTATTAAAGCAGTTTTTAATCCTAACCCCCTTGCCCCAGGATGCTGGTGCTTTAATTAAAGTGAACCATCAGCTGAATGCAAGTCGACAACATCATGTGCCTTTGCAGAGGACTGTCAGGAGTTTGGGATGAGTTGGCAGGAATAACACCCTGAGGAGGCACCGAGGATGAAATCCTCCTGCTGCTTGATGCTGATGAGAGCTCAGCAGGGATGCTGTGCCCAGCAAGGTGCCCCACTTGAGGCAAGCCCTGGACCTCAGCCAGTTGGTCTCTGCAAGAACCATGGGGCTGCATTTTATTTTCTTCCCTAGATGAACCTCATCAGTAACGACTGAAAAATCTGGACCTATTTAGGCTGGAAAAAAAAAAAATCTGCATCCCCTTGGCCTCTGAATATGCAAAGTGTTGGTAAAAAAAGAGGTTAAAAAAAGAAGTGCATTGTTAGCATCAGGAGCAAGTTTTGAATACTGGAATTGTTCCATGAGTTTGTCCAGAAGCATTGGTTATGCTGGCTGGGCAAAATCCAGTAGGTTAAAAACACATCATCAGGAGCTGTGGAAGTAGAGTAAGTCATGCTGTGGGGGATAGATTGGGGATCCCCTATCACTCTCTTCTGTTTCCTCATGAATCAGAGGCTCCCTCGGGGATTTTCGTTCACCTCTGCCTTGAATGAAAGAGGGAGGATGTAATTGCCAGAGGCAGAGCTGGTCCAGGACGTGATTATGGCTGCAGAAAGTCCCCACAGGCCGCTAATAGGCAGAAAGAGCCCTGGCTGCAGCTGTGCTCCGTGTCTGGAGCAGCACAGGAATTCCCATCCGAGGGCTGCCAGTGATTTTTGTGGTGTTTGCTGGGGATGCAGTGAAATGCTGCCTCTGTTGGGTGATGGACACCTGGAGAGAAGCTCTGGCAGGGTGTGTGGGAGAGGGAGGGGCAGGCAGCTGTGGGTAATCCCTCTGTTTGGATCCCTTTATCCCTCTCCTTGCTGTTTAGGCAAGGCAAACTGCCCGAATGCTCCCAGCTCTGCAAGCCCTGGAGGGAACCAGCCCTACCCTTTCTGGTTGTGTTTTTGGAGGCTGGGAGCTCGAGGTGTTTTACAGAGTGCAACAATGATATTTTTAGAGATTTGGCTCTCTTTTAGTTGCATCTGTTGAGCTGCAGTTCAGCTCCAGCAGCCCCAGCAGGAACACATATTTCAGGAATATGTTCTCCGCCACTTTCTGTGACCTGCTAAATGGAATTGTAAGTGGAACATGTCACAGCTCAGAAATCTCACTCGTGGCCCTTTCTAACAAGGTGTGCAGAGAACCATTAGCCCAGTCTGTGCAATAATCAAACAAGATGTGCCTGAGATGTGCAGTGACTTGCTTTAGGAAGCATCTGGTTAAGTGCTGAGCAGCCAGAGCAGCAGGGTTTTTCTTTTCTTTGCTCCTTACTTCAGACCCATTGTCTGTCAGACCCAATTTCTTCCTTTTTCTTCCCTTTTCTATAATGATTGGCAGGTGCCTCTTATGCAAAACCACAGTGTGTTACCAAGGAGTGAGAAACCTTGGCAGTGTTTCTAAAGTGACCAGGCTGGCTCAAATTGGTTGTGCTCCCAAATTCCTCCTCCAGTCTCCTGCCTGGAGAGGGCCATGGCAAACAGGGAAAGTCCCATTCCTTGTGAAATTTGAAGCACTTAAGCCAAGAAAGGGGGAAGGCAGAAAGTTGAGGATGAGGAGTAAAAAGCAAGAGGTGGAGGAGGTGTTCAAGCAGAGCTTTGCAGCAGCTGGTTGTGGTTGTTGGATGGAGGGCAAACAAAGCTTTTGGGCAGGTTACAGAGTCCTGTGGGAGCTGCCTGATGCACTGTGGAGTCCCACAGGCTCCTCCTGCTCTCTTGACTTCCTGAATCTTCAGTCCAGGAGAGGGATGAAAGGCTGATTCCTCTGCAGCCTGCCAAGGTGAGGGAATTTCAGCCCAGGCGCCTTGGTTCTGCTCTGGATGTGCATAAGGTCTGTTAGGCCAACATTTGCTGCCCAAATATATTGATCTGCTCACTTAAATGCTTCAAATCCTTGGAGTGCAAGGTGCTTTCCATCAGTTCTGTCCCTCTGCAACAGGAGATTGAGCTGATGGATGTGCTTTAGGCAGGGAAGGCTGGCTGTGTCCTGGGCTGTGGTGGTGACAGTGCAGCCTCACAGGATGTGGGTTTTCCTCTCCAGGGGCACTTGAGGGAACACATCTGAGCTCTGAGGGCTCCCCATAACCGTGGCAGGCTTAGAACAGACAGAAGTGAACCCACTGTGGCCATCACACTGTTTGGAACAGGATCCAGGGACAGAGGAGGAGGGGCTCAGAGCTGGGGTTGTGCGGGGTTGGAGGTGGGAAGAGAGGATTTTGCTGCCCTCAGCAACTGAGGAGTGACTGCAGAGAAAGTCACAGAATAATAATTTTTTTGGGGTTGGAAGGGACCTTGAAGATCACTCCATTCCAAGCCCTAGCTGTGGCAGGGACACCTTCCACAGGACCAGGTTGCTCCAAGCCCTGTCCAGCCTGGCCATGAGAACTTGAGAACTTGGTGAGAGGCCACAGACACAGCCTGCATCCAGGGAAATTCCAGCTGCACAGAAGGAAGGTTCCTCCCCATGAGGGTGGTGGTGAAACCTCTGGAGCCCAGTCCAGAGGAGGGTGGGAATTCAGAACAAGCTGCTGCTTTAAGGACTCTGCATTCACGTACTGAGAGTTTGTAATGGAAGTTTGTAACTTCTCCTTGGGAATTGGAGTGTTGTTCCCATTGACAAAACGCTCCAGCTGACTCTTGTTCTTGGTGATCCTCAGTTTCTGGTTCTCTTGGGAGATGGAGTCATCCTTCATCCTCAGAGATGATTTAATAACTTGCTTGAAGATCATCTTTTGTTTGTTTGGATGGGGTCCGGTTGGGTGATCCTGCAATGAGGAATTGCAGTTTTTCCTTTGCATTCTCTGGATAAATGTTAGCTCTCCTCCTTTCCTCTCCAAGATAACACTGATGAATGCCTGCAGCAAACTGATTCTTGAAAATGTCAGAAAATAGGGGAGTGTAGACTCCTTAATAAACTCTTTGTTGTATCCAGGAGTGAATTAAAATGATCTGAAAACACTCTTGAGCGATGGTCGTGCTCCAGTCCGAGTCCAGCTCTTGGATTTGTTCCTGAGGTAGAGATCAATTGCTCAGGACTGCATGGCCTTGATCCCTGGACAAAACCCATTTCTTTGCTGAAGGCAGGTGCCTGGGCTGGTGGATATTTAGGGACACAAGGATGGTGGGCATTGCAGGGAGATAAAACACCTTTTAGGCCTTGTTGCATTTCCAGGTTTGAGGCTGTGGTTGTATTGGCTATCTCTGCACATAGAACTTCCAGCAGGGAGATGCCCAAAGTGGATTTTATTTGTGTGTGTGGTCAGATCCACGTGCTGTTGTTTTCCATCTGCTTGTGTGTACCCTGCCCAATGTGCTGCCAGATTTTTGGGAGGGCTCAGTCTCCTTCCAGTTTCGTCTCAGCAGAAATTCTGTCCTCAAGCCAAGATGCCCTTCAGCAGGAAATTGCTTTAAATTTCTGTAAAAGGCTTCTGTTTATCAAAACTGGAATTTTTCTGATTTAAAAAAAAAGGGGGGGAGAGGAAGGGGAAGGCGTTGTTAAAAAGCTTCTTCCTGTTCTAGTTTGATTTTTATTTCGTTATTTAATTATTTTTAATGAATGAACAGGAGGTTTACTGTGCTCAGGAGACAGAGGATGGGTAGGGTCCTCCACAGGGACCCAAAGCCATGAATTCCCAGGGGCACTTTGGCTTGAATAAGAGCCTTCTTTGTGGTGGAAGACTGGAAGCCTCAGAAACAACAGGGTCAGCTTCCTCCTCCCCCTTTTCTCCCCTATTTCCTCCATTTTTCTTTGTTCTTCCCAGTTTTTTCCCCTCTTTTTTTTTTTTTTAATTTCTTCCCCTCTTTTTTTCCCTTTTTCCTTTTTTTTTCCCTTTTTATTAAAATAAAAAGCGTGCCCCAGTTGCTGCACTCATCTGACTTAAACTTCTGCACAACTTGAGGTTGTTTCCCCTGCCCAATCTCCGTGGTGGCTCCATGTAAAGTTCACAGAACCACGGAATGGTTTGGATTGGAAGAGGCTTTAGGGATCATCCTGTTCCAGATTAGGGACACCTTCCACCAGAGCAGGCTGCTCCAAGCTCTTAATGCTCTGCTTCTCAGTCTCTTAAAGAAAATATCTTCTCATGAGGAAGATCCACCTGCTCTGTGGTGGATCTCCTTGATTCCAAGCACCCTCTGTTGTATTTAAGGTGGAATTTTAGGTGGACTCTGCTGTGGTTTCAGCTGCTCTGGGAGATCTTTGGGTGTGTGTGACGTGAGCAGGGTGCAGTCCTGGCGCCTGGCTGTGAACCCAGGAGGGGATGGAAAATCCATCTGTTCCCGTCTGAGCTGTACTGGGATGAACTGCAGCACTCCCCAGCAGCAATATCTGAGTTCCCTGGCAGGAATTCTCCTGTGGATGCACACGTTGGGCTTCACCCACGTTGCTGGAATGTTTGCTGTGAGCTCATTCGTGTGGGAACGGAGCCCTAATCCATCCACCAGTGGCATTTCCTCAGACCCATTCCTGGTTCAAAGCAGGCTTCTCTCTTTCCAGTTCCTTTTGAAACTCCGTGGGTGCCGGGGAAGGATGCTGCAGGCGTGGGTTTGCTCAGGATGGGGTTCTGCTGTTTCATCCCAAGGCTGGGAGGTGTAGGTGGATCTCAGGGATGCTAATCCTGCTTGGGATGAGCTGACAAGGACTCCAGGAACCAGCACAGGTGCAGGATGGCATTTTGGGACTGGTGTCAACTGGGGTGACTCCAGCAGCTTCCGTGGAGCAAAATCCTTGTGCTCTGTTGGCTCCATGGGTGTCAGGGAATCGGCTGGCTCTGGCCTTGCTCTGTTCTTGGCTCTGTTCTTGGCTTTCACAGAGCAGCCTTGAGCCAGGAATGCTGCACTGCTTCCCAGCTGGGTCCAGGGGAAGGGCAGGGGTCAGCTGAGCTCATGTGGCAGTGTTTCAGCAACCTTGGGGAATATATGTGGTAGTAAATAAGGAATTTCATGTGTCTCACATGTTGAACCCTCTGTTTTGCCTGCAGGCCCCAGGCAGGGTTTGGGGCATACTAAGACCCAGCTTAATTATGTAATTTAAATCAACATTAATTATAAATATATTGAATTTAGTTATATATTCTATCACTATATAAATATGGATTATATTACTCTTAATATATAATATGAAGAGTATTAATTATGTTATTTGGTTGAGCTTGATGATCTTAGAGTTCTTTACCAACCTTTCTAATTCTATGATTAATAATTGTATTAAAATATTTAAACCTCAGGAAGAGGGTGACATGTAGAGGCAGTGAGCAGACCAAGGCAGTCTCACCCTGGGCAGTCTTGAGTTTTAAGATCTTAAGTGTTGCTCCTCTGTTCTAAGTCCAAATCACACTCTGAATCCTGATGCACTTCTGATCTGCTCTATGGGAGGAAAATTGGCAATTTAGTGAATTAAAGGCTTGATAAGGAATCAAGTAGATATCAAAGGGACAAGGGTGTGGCTGCTCTTGAATTCTGGAGAATTGTGTTGTGTTCAGCAGGGAATTCAGCCATAATTCAGCTGGGAACAGATCTGGCAGACAAATCCGTAGATTTCTAGAATGGGTTGGGTTGGAAGGGACTTCAAAGCCCATCCAGTGCCCCCCCAGCCATGGCAGGGACACCTCCCACTGTCCCAGGCTGCTCCCAGCCCCAATGTCCAGCCTGGCCTTGGGCACTGCCAGGGATCCAGGGGCAGCCACAGCTGCTCTGGGCACCCTGTGCCAGGGCCTGCCCTCCCTCCCAGGGAACAATTCCTGCCCAATATCCCATCCATCCCTGCCCTCTGGCACTGGGAAGCCATTCCCTGTGTCCTGTCCCTCCATGCCTTGTCCCCAGTCCCTCTCCAGCTCTCCTGGAGCTCCTTCAGGCCCTGCAAGGGGCTCTGAGCTCTCCCTGGAGCCTTCTCCTCTCCAGGTGAGCACCCCCAGCTCTCCCAGCCTGGCTCCAGCCCTGGAGCAGCTCCAGGGCCTCCTCTGGGCTCTCTCCAGCAGCTCCACGTCCTCCTGCTGTTGGCCCCAGGGCTGGGGCAGCTCTGCAGGTGGGCAATCACCTGGGCACAGGGGCAGAGGCTGAACCTGCATTGGCTCTGCAGGTTGGTTTTGGGAGAGGATGAGTTTCTAGGAAACCTCCTCTAAGGGAACCTTTTTTTAGAAAGCCTGGATTTCCTGGTCAGAGGATTTCTTTAGTTCACAAGTGGTGCCATGCTGGGAGGTGTCTCCCAGCATATGTGTGATCATCTGGAATGAAATAGGTGAGAAATTCCTGTTTGTCATGTAGGAAGTTGGGCTAAATTGAGAAGGTCCTTGTAGGAGGGGTTGGTGGGAGTGTGTATAGTTAAACCTCATAACATCTCCCACAGATCTTACAATAAATAAAATAAACTTCCTGAGCCTCTCTGCTTTCCTGTGCCACTGCAGTAAATAATGCTTTTTCTGGCTTGGGGAGTTGCAGCAAAAGAGACTGGCAGAGACTTCATTTAACCAAAACTAATCCCTAAATTGGAAAATCTGTCCCCTGTGATATGAATTTCAGCGCTGTTTTAAACAAGATTAAATCTTCCAGCACAGGAGTGGGTAAAATCCATGAACCAGCATCAGAGGTGATTCAAACATTGGCTTTTCTGTGGCAAATTCCTTTAATTTGTGGTTTTTTTTTTCTCCCCAAATCCCTTAACTTGGAGTTGGTTTTGCTCCCACCTGGCACAGTATGGGGATTGGGGATGTGCAGAAGGGGTGGACAATGTGTGTGAAGCACTGGTTGATTGATTGATTTATTATTAAGGATTCTGTGATTTTAACAAAAACGAAAAAATCTGGCAAACTACAACTTGGTAAAATGTCTCTGTCGTCATTAATTTCCTTTTGGGGCTCTTCTGATTGTGTCTGTTGATCACTGAATCGGAGAATGGCTGGAAGGGACCTTAAAGACGAAATATTCTGAGTTTTTCTGAAACCCCCCCTAGAACTGTGCCTGAACTCACTGAAGGATGCCTGAGGATAGCAGAATTTGCCTGGATTTTCACAAAACCAGCAAGGCATGGCAAGGGCACCCTCAAGGACAGACCCAAAATAGCTTTTGGAGAGCTTGCCACAAGCTCTGCTGCTTGCATGTAAATAAGGGGGGAAATGATGTTTATATATATGGGGAAAAAAAAAGCTCAAAGGTTTTTGAAATGTTTTCCTTGGCTCGTTTATCAAATCAGTGTCATCCAGTGCGTGAATATCAGCAGGGCTCAGCCCAGAGTGACCTTTAAAGAGCTGGAGGGTGGGAATTTTGTAGCAGTGTTGGTCTTCAGCATGAAAGGTCCACAAAGCCTCTCTTGCCTTGGAGAACCCCAATTATATATGGGAATATAACACGTTTAACTTGTATGTGCAAGGAGGTGTTAGAAACAAATGGAGAGGGGGAAGAAAAATGCCAACAAGCAGTGGGGAAAGTGAGGTTTGAAATCTTGGAGATGTGCAGACTGGGAGGCATCCAGGAGGGAGGGAGATGGTTTGGGTTGGGTTGGAAGGGACCTTAAAGCTCCTCCAGCCCCATGGGCAGGGACACCTTCCACTATCCCAGGTTGCTCCATCCAACCTTTGGAACACTTCCAGGGATGAGGCAGCCACGGCTTCTCTTCTCTGGGCAAAATTAGGTGTCTTGATTTGGATTATACAGCCAAGAATTTGGAATTTTTAGCAGAAAACATCATTTTGGCACAGCAAAAATGAAATCGTTCCAAGGCTTTTTATTGCTTTCTTTTGGCTCTTTTTTTCCTGTGATGGAGAACATGAGGAGGAGCCATATCAGGATTGGTATCAGTATGATGCACGATGCAAAATAGCCAACACACAGTTAAGTAAATAACTCCAGGCCTTAGCATGGAAAGGGAGGCAAAGATCAGTGGTTTTTAGTTATATTGGTTACATTGTTCGGCAAAATAAATTAAATTAATTAAAAATTCAGGAGAGTTCACCAGAGAAAAGAGCATTTTCCAAAAAGATCACCGTGTGCTCAGGGTCCAGAAGGGAATTGTAGTGGTAGAATTGCCTCAAGAAAACCCCACCTAAACAAACACCACCAAAAAAAAACCCCTCACTGAACAAAATCCCAGCTCCATATCCAGAAATGTTCCCTCTTTCCCGACAGCTGGAGAAATGCTCTTCCAGCCCTCCATAAGATGGATCTGCATAAGGGACCCCTCTGCCCAGAGCTGGGGAGCAGCTCCCAGGGAGCAAAGGTGTGAAACCTGTCCTTGGAAGTGCCTCTTTGCTCCTCTCATTCCCCACAGCTGGAATCAAATGGGATCCTATTGACACTGGCTTCTCTTTTCCTCCACAGTGGGAGCGCCTCTGGTTCCTCATCCTCACCTCATCCTTCTTCCTCTCCCTGGTGTGGTTTTACTTCTGGTGGGAAGTTCACAATGACTACGATGAAATCAACTGGTGAGTAGAGGTTCCCTGAGGAAATCCATCTTGACACAGCTTTGAGTTTGTCTGGGTCCTTTGGATGGAGCTGTAGTGATGGTGAAGGGATAAATGAGGTGGGAAGTGGCACTGAAGGACAGCTTCTGCCTGGTCCATGTGTAGATGTAGCGTGGCCTCACATCTCCAGTGCATGGCTGGGTTTTTGTTTGTTTATCTCTACGCTTGGCTGGGTTTGGAAGTGGCTGAACGATTTGGCTGCGACTGTTCCACAAAATATCCGTGGCAAAAATTCAGCCTGGAGCACATGGGTGTGGAAAATATTATTCAAAGTTGGAAGGAGCTGAAAAGGAGCTTTGCAGTGGGATGTGCTGGAATTTAGGGTGTTGCCAGCTGCCTCCAGTGCGGGAAATTATTTTCCCTTTTATTATCGGCAGCATCTTAAAACATTTTGACAGCACCTTGGGCTGTGTTCTAACCAAACTGCTTTGACATCATCTTCTTGTCAAACATAAGATGTCAAGTGTGTTTTAAAACACAGTGGGGAGCTGATCCCTTAAATAAATCATCTGCTTTAGATGCTGGAGCTGTGTGAGGGAGAGTGTTTACCAACATGGTGATGTAAGCTGGCTCCTCCCAGGAGGAAATGGGTTTTTTCTCTTTGCTCACACCCACACTGTGAGAAGTGAAATCATCACCGTTGCTCTGGATTATTTGTAACAGCAGCATGATAAAAATACCTTTTGAAAAACGGCATTTTGGAACTCCTCTCTTCTTCAGTTTGTGCCTTCAGAAAGGACTTGAATGTTCCTCATCCGCCCCAGTGCCAAACCAACTCTGTCTGAGCTCGGAGTTGTGAAAGGGCTAAAAACAACCCTGCAGAAGCGAAGGAGAGCCCTGGGAATGCTGTGAATGGGCACTGCAGCTGCAGTGCTGCCAAGGTTTGGCTCCCCAAATATTCCTGCAGGAATGAGATGTGCAGGTCTGCCCTGGATGCAAGAGGCATTTGGGGTTTAAGACATCCAGATGTCACCTGCAGCCCAAAGCCCTGTCCCTGCCGTGCACCCCAGGGTGCAGGGAGCACATCTGGATTGTGCAGAGCACGGGAAAAGGATTCCCTCTTGTGCAGCACAGTTCTGGAGAGGCTCTCTGGATGGAAAGCAGCATTTCAGGCGCTCTATTCTGTGCTGGAAATGGGTTTTGGTGCTCTTTGTGTCCTGTAAGCCTAGTGAGATCCCTGCTCCACACACAGAGGTTGAGCAGGGTTTCTGGAAAACAGCTGTGGAAAGGCTGGGAAGGAGGAGGAGAGCACGGGGTGAGGTTTTAATTACAGCCATGCCAGTTCCAGGCAAGGGGGAAATAATTTCTGCTGGGTCCTTGCAGGCTGAGCCTGTCCCTCCTCCCTTCCAGCCCAGCTGCGTGGGCTCCCTGAAATCAGAGCAGTTTTGGCCAGACTGGGTGTGAAGGAGTTGAAGGCATCATTTTATTCCCAGCAGGGCTGCGAACCTGCTGCTGATGAGGTGCAGTGAGGTCCTGGTGTTTAGGAACAGCACCTTTGCTGTTCCTTTGTGGTTGTTGCTTCTGGGCCGTGTTTTTGGATGGGGTTTCTTTGCTGCTTGCTCCCACTGCCTTCCTCTCTGGTTTATTGGGAAGCTGGGAGCTCCCCCAGAGGAGAGGAAGGGCTCTTTGGGGCCAACAGCAGCTCTGTGTGGGGCAGGGCATGTGGGAAATGCAGAAGGTGAGAAGGTTTTCAGATAGAGTGAGAAAAACAGGTTTCAGAAATGCAAGTGAGTATTGTCTGTAACAGGTAGTATGTGTGCTTTTTAGTGAGTGGTTAGAACAGTTGTCTGTACACTTTAGAAGCATGCAATTGCCTGAAAAACTTCTAAAAATGTTCTGTAACTAAGAGATTTCGAGTTGTCAGCACAAACGTGATCTGTGTACCTTCTCTTGTGTACATGAAGAAGATGCCTGAATGAAATAATAAAAAAGCTCCTGGGATGTCTGCCTGACCTCCCGTCCTGTTTGCAAAAGTAACACCAATATGGCACAGTGAGCTACTGCCAGGGCCTTCCAGAGGAGCTGGGAGAAGGAATTGCTGTGAGATTGGTGTCAGGAGCTGCTTTCTGCCCTGCAGAGCTCATCCTGGGGAGCTCTCCTGTCTCCTGTCAGTGCAGCCTGTCCCACCAGCTGGGGAAGGACCAGAGGTGTCTGTCCAAGCAGCCCCTCCAGGATGTCACCTTGGATTTTAACCTTCTGATTTTGTTTGTGTTTTTGCTATGGAGTCTTCCATGCATTTTATATAAACAAAGCAGTGTTTCTGTAACTGTCTCTCTTATTTTCATTCCATTCCTGATAAAAGAAGTTTTTGATAAACTTCTACCTGAACCAGTGGAATTGGAGAGGAGAAGATCTCACTTATCCAATCCACGGGGTTTCAAAAAAAATACATAAAAAGCAGTAAAAAAATGTAAAACCTTGCTCTCTCTTTCTGTTCACATTCACTGTGTGTACACATGTGTTCATTTTGTGTTCTCTGGTAACAGAGGACCATTGCCAGCAGCAGTGGAGGCTGGATGGAGACTTCTCCCATCTCTGGGACTGTTCCAGCACAGCACCACCCTCTAGGAGGAGATGTTTCAGCCCAAACCTCTGAGGGCCTTTTCCCTCTGCCACCCTCGAGGAGGTTTTTCATCTTCTTAGCTGTCTGTCAGGCAGCTTGGGCAGCAGTTAGGTCATTTCAGCTCCTAAGGACTAAAGGGACTATTCTGGGATTGAAATGGGCTTTAGAAGGACAAGGCAGAATTGTGGCCCAGCACATATTGCTTCAGGCTTTTAACCCTTTTTCTCCCTTGAGGCTGAATATCAGTGAGGTCCTCGTTAGTGAAGGTGCTTTGTGCCTCTCAAGTAAAAACAATTTTTTTTTAATTTATGCTCCTGGCTTATCCCTTTTTGGTGTCTACACTTGATTGCATTGCAGTTCAGATCAGCACTGTGTGAGGTTTGTACTGCACCTGTTCTGGCTCAGCTGGGCTCTGGGGGATGCTCTCATTTGTGAAGCTGGCTGTGTTCCCCTGGAGCAGGACCATAAATGCAAGTCTTGCAGCAAATGTTTCCCTCCTCAGTTCTGGAGAAAGCTCATCTGCTTCCCAGCTACCGTGGAGCCAGCATTTTAAACCAGTCATTTGCACATCAAGTGAGGGCCTGGTGCTCTCAGAGAGGCACTGAAGGGACATCAGAGCAGAAACTTAAATGGCTGAGAGCTAAGGAAGCTCTGGGTGGTGGCATCAGCAAAGACTTCAGAGGAGTCCTCTTTCCTTTCTTCCCTCTTTTTTCCTAGCAGCATGTCTGAATCCCTGCAGATCCCTGGTTTTGAGCAGAACCTGGACATGAGCCATGCCTGTTGAGCCCAAGGATTGGCTTTCCAGATCCCACACAGATGTCCCAGCTTCACTCCTGGACAGAATTAGAATCAGAGAATATCCTGGATTATACCATGGAGTCCAACTCGTGGCTCTGCACAGGACAGCCCCAAAAATCACCGCAGAGTTTGTCCAAACTGACCAGAGGTTCTGTCTGATGAATGATGCTGGATTTGAGTGCTTGGGAGAGGAGGTTGAATCTTTGACCTGCATTTATGTAATGCAGCATTTTTGTCTGTTGTAACCAAAAAAAGGCAACAAAAGAACCCAGCCAGTTCACTGAATGAGCTGATTCCACCCCAAAACCATCCTGTCCTAGTTGTGCCAAAGGAAGGTAATGTCAACCCTAACCCAAGCCAAATTAGGGATGTTGTTGGTGTTTTTTTTTTCCTAAAAATCCATTGGAAAAATTCTACTCCAGGTCAGGTTTGAACTCTCAGAAGCTGCAAGTAGGGTTCTGGGGTTTCTCTACCTCTCTGTCCAGTTAATTTCCATAAGGGATTAAAGCACCAGGTTGTCACTGGTGCTTTTTGCTGCCTTTCTCTTTTCATGAAAGATGCATTTTCTAAAGTCTTACGTGATCCCAGTGAAGCTGTTGTGGTGTTGAATCCCTTCTTGATCTGTCCTTCCCACTTCTCCTGCAGGTTTTTGTATAACCGAATGGGATATTGGAGTGACTGGTCCATTCCAATCCTTGTAACAACTGCTGCTGGCTTCACCTACATTACAATGTTACTGGTGAGTAGAATGAAATCCCATTTCTTACAGGTTTGTGTGTTGGCTTTAAAAAGGCCACGAGCTTCTCAGGCCATCTACAAGTTGAGCAATTTTCCCTCAGAAGTGATTTCTCTTTTTTTTCTCTTTTTTTTCCTCTTTTTTTTCTCTTTTTTTTCTCTTTTTTTTCTCTTTTTTTTCCTCTTTTTTTTCTCTTTTTTTCTCTTTTTTTCTCTTTTTTTCTTCTTTTTTTTCTTCTTTTTTTTTTCTCTTTTTTTTCTCTTTTTTTCTCTTTTTTTCTCTTTTTTTCT
>VZRF01002855.1:65169-92731 GCA_013396875.1 Vireo altiloquus | reverse complement strand
TTCTCTATTTTCTCTATTTTCTCTATTTTCTCTTTTTTCTCTTTTTTCTCTTTTTTCTCTTTTTTCTCTTTTTTCTCTTTTTTCTCTTTTTTTCTCTTTCTTTTTTCTCTTTTTTCTTTTTCTCTTTCTTTTTTCTTTATTTTCTCTTTCTTTTCTCTTCTCTTTCGTTTTCCTTTCTTCTTTCTCTTTCTTCTTTCTCTTTCTCTTAGCCTTAAGTTCCATAAAATTAAAAGTGAAAACCAGACAATCTTTGGCCTCAGATGATGTAAAGACAGATACCCTCAGAGGAGGAGTACAGCTCTTGTTTCCCATAGTGTAGCCCCATTCCCACTTCCAGGCACACTCAGAATGGTTGCCCTTCACCCCAGGCTGCTGGGACCTTTGGGTGGTGTCCATCAGGTGTCCCCAGGCTCTGAACTCCTTACACCTTGAAGGGCAAAGCCTTTCCCTCCACATCCTTGGCTCTGGGGAGAATCCTGGCCCATCCTGCCCCCGTTCCTGGTTGTTGTCCCCTTGGGTGGGTGACGTGTCCCCAGCTGCTCCAATGCTTCAGGGAGGTGATGTGCCTCTGGCTGACTGTTGGCTTGTCCCTCCCAGATCCTGGCACTGTGTCACATAGCTGTGGGACAGCAGATGAACCTGCACTGGCTGCACAAGGTAAACCTTGGCTCCGAGGGGAGTGGGATTTCGGGAATGTGGAGCCTGAGGGGTGGGCAGGGGGTGGCACTTGCTGTCACTGTGTCTTTGGGGAGGACACAGAGTGGCTGTGGTGTGTGTTTGGCCTCAACAGGGGCCATCAAAGCCTGGGGACAAAGAATTTGGTGAAATTTGGGCTTTTGGACCTTGCTGATAGAGAGGACACCTGTGGAGATGGAGGAACACCAGTGGTTAGAGCAGCCTGGTTCGGTCCCAGCCCAGGTGCTCCATGAGCCTCTCTGGGGCTCCTTCATGTGCTGGAGAGGAGCTGAGCAGAGGTGAAGCTGTTCAGAGTGTGCTTGGAGGGACCAGCTGGAAAAGCCTTGGGAGAAGATGGAGCTGCTAAAACTGGGGGTGGGCAACCATCCACCATCCCAGGCTGCTCCAAGCCCCAATGTCCAACCTGGCCTTGGACACTTCCAAGGGGCAGGCACAGCTTCTCTGGGCACCCTGTGCCAGTGTTTTACCACCCTCATCATGAATTTTTTTTCCTTGTATTTGGTGTGAATCTACACTATTTCAGGGTGAGGTTTGCTGGGCCCAAGGAGAATTGAGTGTAAAGCAGTTTAAAAAACACTGCTGTGAAACACAAGAGAAGATGTTTGGAGCACAGAACGGCAGAGGAAGGGTGTGCAGGGAGAGAAAAGGGGTTGGCAGGATCCCACTGCAGCTGGAAATCTGCTAATTGGAAATGAAGGGACCAGTCCTGAATCTGCCAATACACAGCTCCTCCTGAAATCCTCCACGTGATGAGGTCTTGGAGGATCAGACCCTGAACACCTCCCTCTCTTTTTCTTTTTTTCTTTTCCTTAGAGATGATAGAAATTATGCTTCCTCAGGGGAAGAGGATGCAATCAGAGAGGGGGCAGGGACTGTCTGACTGCTGCTACAAAATAATTCATCAATTCTTGAGTCTGACTTATGGTTTCTTCATCAGGGAAGATGGTATTTCTCAGACATGCTGGTGGGCTTAGATGAGTAGGGTACAGAGGAGGGGTGTGTTGGTGGAGATCAGTTCTACCCTGTGGACCCCCACCTTTCCTCCCCCTCTTCCTAAGAACCCCCTTTTCTTCACAGCTCAGATGTGTTGCTCTGTCTCTTCCCTTCCCCACACCTCCCTCAACTCCTAAGGAGGCTGAGATACCAGAATAAGTTAATATTTCTCTCTGAACTCCACTGAATGAGCTTCAAACATAGATTAAAGTGTGTGGGAAAGGCTGGTATGTGCAAACCACACAAATGCTTTGATTTTCTCCTGTAATTCTGTGCAAAGAGCTGAGGGTTGTAAGCCAAGTCCGAGATGGGTGTGAGGAGAGGGTGAGAAGCAATAAATTTGGCCTGATGGGAGGAGGAAAGGGAGGAGTGGAGATTTGTGTCCTGGCACCTCCGTGCCACACAGGACAGCCACACCAAGGGCAAGTAGGGCCATAGAAAGAGGAATCCTTGTATTTTGTACCAAAGTGATTCTGTGAATGTTGGGAATGTGGGATTTTATTTGCTGGTCTGAGGTATTAAGTAAACCTGAAATTGGTCTAGAGGTGATGCCTTAGGGTTTAACTTTTCTCTGTTCCCAGCCCTGCAGTGCCCAGTGTGACTCTGCAGTTCCCTGGAGCTCGTTCAGTGCTGTTCTCTCATGCTCACACTGACATAACAAAGCCTCTCCAGCTCGCTCTCCAAGCACACCCAGACCCTCCTGGGCCCAACAACTGCAAACCTTCATCTTGGGGAGAGGGGGGCAAGCTTGGGCAAATTCCATCCTTACCTGGCTTCTGCTTGGGCAATTGATGCTGATATCAAAGTGGGAAGAACTCGGGAGCTGTCATTGTCCATTTTGGGATGCACTGAGGCAGGAGCCTCTGGAGCCCAGAGTGTGACCTCTGAAGGCCTTCAAATCAATCTCTCCTTTATTCCTTTATTCCTGTCTGCTCTCTGGTTCTAGGGAGCCATTTAGGGCATCAGAGGTGCCCCATGTAACTGAGACGATCCATTCGTTCCTGGGGATTGGTTTCTGCCGAGTCTCCTGCACAGATTTTGGATCTGCAGAGCATCCCTTGGCTTTGGCAGAGCAGCAGAGGCTGGATACCAGACAGAGCAGAGAGTGGGGAATTATTTTTAGACAGACAGCCCAGATTCTCAGGCTTTGCAGCTGGAGTTATTTCCGTGGCACTTTGGGATGGTTTGAACTTTTTACCTTCCCCGTGGAGGTCACGTTTTCATTTGGCCTGCTTTGCTCTGACCTCTGAGTGCTTCCACGTGTGAGGGCGCCTGGGGCAGGTCCTGATGGGCTGGATCTTGGTCTGTCCTCTCCTCCACCACTCTCCCATCCACAGTCCCTCCTCAAGCCCTGATATCTGTCNCTGGGGCAGGTCCTGATGGGCTGGATCTTGGTCTGTCCTCTCACTGCCACCACTGTCCCATCCTCAAGCCCTGATATCTGTTACAACACAAACCCAACCTCCTTCCCCGTGGGTCTTTTTATTACATGCCAAGGTTTTCTCTCTCCATTTCCCAAGCTTGTACAATTGTTATAATAACCACAATCTCCAGCCTGTAAATACTCTCTGATTTGTTGCAGATTGGCCTGGTGACAACCCTGATAACCACTGTGGTGACCATGTCATCGATAGCACAGCTCTGGGATGACGAGTGGGAGATGGTATTTATTTCACTGCAGGTAAATTGTCTGCAAGGATGCTTCTCTGGGAGGGGAAAGGGGCCAGAGCAGCTGAATGCTGTGGGATTTATGAATTTCTGTAGGGTGAAGCTCTTTCCTGATGGTTGGCACTCCTCAAAATGAAATCTTGGCAATGATAAAATTGTTTTAAGAAAGACTTTTGTGATATCCTGCAGGGCTGTAGAAGTGTCAGAGGGAAATACTTACAAACTGAGTTTCTTTTAGATCTGCTCTCTGAGTTTTTTCCCCCTCTTCCTCAAAAAAAGTCCAAAAATATTTTACCCATTTTGCTTAAGAGGTGAT
Source organism: Vireo altiloquus (assembly GCA_013396875.1). Lineage (NCBI taxonomy): Eukaryota > Metazoa > Chordata > Aves > Passeriformes > Vireonidae > Vireo > Vireo altiloquus. The sequence continues at coordinate 89,058 of VZRF01002855.1, read as the reverse complement.
CACTGACGTGTATTTGGGAGTATGCAAATCTATGCAAATACAGGGGGTGGAAGTGGCATTTCACACTAGTGACTAACATTTCTCAGAAGTGCTTTATTTTATTGGTTTTTTTTTTTAAGATATAGGCAGGGAACTGTAGAGCAGAAGCATGACTCAGAGGATACATCTCCAGCTCTGTGTCGTGGTGATGCACCCTGGTGATAAACAGACCAGTGTGTTCAGAGAATTCCAGAAGAGTTTGGGTTGGAAGGGACCTTAAAGCTTATCCCATCCCACCCCAGCCATGGGCAGGGACACCTTCCACTGTCCCAAGCCCCAATGTCCAGCCTGGCCTTGGGCACTGCCAGGGATCCAGGAGCAGCCACAGCTGCTCTGGGCACCCTGTGCCAGGTTTTACCACACTCATCATAATTTTTTTTTCCTCATATTTGGTGTGAATCTACACTATTTCAGTTTTAAACCATTCCCCTATGTCCTACTGCAGCTGGCCCTAATAAAACCTGTCCTCATTTTTCTTACAGACCCTCTTTAAGTCCTAAAAGGCCACAATAAGTTGTCCCTGGAGCCTTCTCCAGGTGGACATCCCCAGCTCTCCCAGCCTGGCTCCAGAGCAGAGGGGCTCCAGCCCTTGGAGCAGCTCTGTGGCCTCCTCTGGACTCGCTCCAGGAGCCCTTTTTCCAAAAATCTCTGTGATTGAGGGAGAAATTCCCCTAAAAGGAGGTTAGAGATTTCCTCCTTTCCCTTCAGAGCAACCTGAATGCTGAAGGATTTGGAAGAAGCAATGCCCAAAACAGCTGCAGGAGGCTGACGCAGGAACAGTGCAGAACCCACCTGGAGAGGGAACCTGTGAATTCACCCAATTTTCAAGGTGCTGGGATGTTTTTAATCACAATTTCCTCTGCTGTTCTTGTTGTCCTGCAGGCCACAGCCCCTTTCTTGCATATAGGAGCCCTGGCAGCTGTCACAGCACTGTCGTGGCTGGTGGCAGGGCAGTTTGCACGGACGGAGAAAGCCAGTGAGTACCTCGTGTGTCAGCCTGGGCAGTGGCTGCTCCTCCTCTTTCTCTTTTTTCTCTCCTTGATTCTCTTTTTTTTCCTCCCCTGTTTCTCTCTTTTTGTTTTTAATAAACCAGTTTTCCTTCTCTCTTTCTGTTCCTGGATTGCTCTGCTTGTTTTTTTAAGAAAACCCATTGGTATCTCTTGATCTTAAGATTATATTTCAGACTCATTTTACTCGTGGAAGGCATCTTACCTGGATGAGTTTCCAGGCTTTTTGGTGCAGACATGGTGGTGTTAAAAACAGAAGAAAAGAGCCAAAACATCTGTGAGAACCACTTTTGATGTAAAATAGGATTTCAATCTTTTGGAAACGTCAGGTGCAGTTTCAGGCCTTGGTGCAAGCCTGTTCTTGCCATTTCTTTGTGGCATTTCAGCTTTTTTTCTGAGCAAATTTTTATGGGGTTTTTTGGTTTTGATTGGACTGAGTTTTCAGAGCCTGGTCAGTGTGTGTGATGCTCCTAGGGTGAGCAGGAGCTGGGTGAGGATCACATCCAGTGTCTACCTGGAGGTTTGGGTGCTGGGGACACCTTTAAGGTGTGAGTTCCCTTAGCAAGGTACCACCGAGTTCCTTGAGTGCTCCGTGGGTGACTGACACCTCTGCCAGAGAGGAGGAAAAATTCCCTGGCAGAGCTCCCAGAGTTACTTTCTGGCTTGTGGGAACATGTGTGAATGAGCCTATTAGATGCTGGAAGCAAAATGTAGCCTGTTTATGAGTGAAACCAGATCAGTTGTGGCCAGGAGCAGAGCTGGGCTGTTCCTTCCCATAAAAAAAACCACCTTCTCTATCTTACATCCATTGCAAATATTTGTTTTAAGGAGTTTAATTTTTTGGTTTTTTTTTTTTTTGAGGTTATCCCTTGAATTCCAAAGCCTTAATGAGTTTGCAAAATAAATAATAATTTTTTAAAAAATTTAAAAATCAAGTATTTTGCTGTAACATCTGTGGTTTCAAGTGGCTCCAGGTATCTTAGGAGTTCAAAGGTGCCTGTCGTTTTTTAAAAGGAATAAAAGTCTGTGGGGCACAGGGGGTGATTCTGTTGCTCTGGCAGCACCTTCCAGAGATTCCCAGGGAGTCTGGGCTGGGTGGGAAGTTGCTGATGGAGACAGGACTGCTCCTCTGGCCCCAAGCACTGCAGCACCAGCACAGCCCAGGGATTTATTTAAACATCACCAACTCCATCAGAAAAGCATTCTGGCATTTTTCTGGCACAAATCTCAAGGCAGAAGCAGCTGAAGTGGCTTTGCCCTGGCTGCAGTGGGTGATGGTGGTGAACCTCCAGTATAAACTTTATTGCACCAAAGTGGTGCTGTGGCTTATTTTTAGCTGTGTGTGACTGGTGAATTATTTCTGTTGTCAGCCAGGGCAATTGGTGCTGCTCCACCCAAAGGGTGGAAAAGCCAGCAGTGTTTTGGGCTGCATTTTTGGGGTTTAAGCAATTCACTTAACTTATTGTTTGCCCAATACAAAATGAAGTGAAAACCTCCTACAGGACAGGATTTTTTTTTTTTTAATAGATGTTTTTTCCCTAAACACAGAGCTCTGCTCTTCCACTAGAGGCACTGCCAGGAGATGAGTCTCTCCCCTGGAGGAAGGCAGAGGTGTTCTAGGCTGTGCTGCTGTGCTGTGAGGAGCTCAGGGCCAGCATTTTCACCAGCTCTTTGTCTCTCTCTCTCCCCATCCCAGCTTCCCAGATGCTGATGTTCACTGCATACCTGGCAGTTGTAGTTGCACTTTACCTCGTCCCCCTCACCATCTCCTCGCCCTGCATCATGGAGAAGAAGGCTCTGGGGCCCAAGCCAGCCATCCTAGGTCACCGTGGGGCCCCGATGGTGAGTAGTGATCCGAGCCCTGTGCTCTGAGCCCTGTGCCCAGGGTGCTGCTGGCCCTGGCAGTCCCCAGGCTGCTCTCCAGATGTAACAAATACAGCTTTGAGGCACTCCTTCTGCCTAGGGTTGCTGTAGAAGTAAAGCAGGGCTTGAACCCAGAGTCGAGTGGCACCCCAGATGTTGTAGATACAAACAAAAGGCTCAGGCAGGTTTGTGCCACTACATCATTTTGGCTGCAAATCCTTCCTTCCATCTTTATGCACCAAAACACTGCCACCATCTTTGGGGTGCCTTTTTTTCTTTTTAGGACTCCGAAGAGCTTTGTTTTGTGCAGCTTGTGCAGGTGAAATGAGGAGGCATTTGCTTTGCTGCACACCTTCTTTACGTATTGACAATGAGGGCAGTTAACCTGGTTGCTGGCCTGACTGATAGCAGCAAACACTCACAATAAACATCTTCTGCCAGAGCAGGAGAAAGGCTTGTCTGGGAGATAAATCTCTGTCAGGTCAGGTTGTCTTTCATTAAATCAAGCTTCAGCTTTCTTGTGTGGGCAGTACGATAATGAGGTCTCCTCTCCTGTGTTTAGTTATTAAATCCCTAATGGCTTTTGCTTATGAGTTTATCCTCTTGTCCGTGGCAGGTTTTGGTTTTTTTCCTGTTTGTTTTGTGCTTTCTCACTTCCTTTTGGTCTGCTTGAGCTGAATTTTCTGAAAAGTTAGGCCCCAGAATCCCAGAATGGTTTGGGTGGGAAAGGGACCTTAAAGACCATGGAGTTCTAACCCCTTACCATGGGCAGGGTTAGTTATGGATGCTCTCTAAAATATGGGGATTAAAGATACCTTTTATTTTATGTTTTAAACAGAACTCACCTGCCATGGTGGGGACCTTATGCTGAAATCCAATGTGGCAGATCCCACACTAAGCCCCACACAGGGAGCTTCCAAAGGGCATCCTTTTACACAAAGGAAAATTCCATTTCTTAGGTATCACTTTAACCCTACCTTGTGGGGTTTTGCTGTCCAGTTTGTGGCTCACAAGGGATTAATACTGGAAAGGAGAGATTAAGAAGAGAAATTAATAAAAAATAAATAAAAACGATGGCTATATTTCCAAAAGGACAAGAAAATAGCCTTAAATCTTGTTGATGAAACAAAAGATCAGATCCTTTAGTGCATAATCACAGAATGGTTTGGGCTGAAAGGGACCTTAAAGACCACCTTGTTCCAACCCCTTGCCATGGCCAGGGACTCTTTCCCCTAGACCAGCCAGAGATTTGCAGTGGCTGCAATTAGTTTGGAATAAAATTGGGTTCTTCTGTCCAGGCTTCTTCATTAACCTCCCCAACAAATGATGCCATGAGTTTCCTTTTTAAGGCCTGGCTAATTAAGGGAAAAACACAATGTGGTGATGTCCAGCTGCAGCAAGGTTGTGCTGCTCTAACACAGTTTCATAATCTTCTTTAAGGAAGGTCCCCAAAGCTCCTGACTCTCTTTGAATGCATTTGCAATGGATTTCTGAGCACAAAAATAACCAAAAATGAGTCAATTCACGGTAATTTTCTAGAAATTACTTGCTGTGTCTCTGCAGCAGGAAGAAATGAATAGTAGCCTGATTTTTGCAGGGGATGAGTCTCTCCAACCAAGCACAGAGAGGTGGAAGAGCTTCTGGAAATGCTATGCTGGGTCTGTCTGGCTCTCAGTGCCCTGGGCATGGTTTGTGACAGAGAGGAGGTTTGGAAAGCATTGCTTTGTGCCCTGAGGTTTCTTTCCCTTAAGGAATTGGTTGCATCTCTTGTTACAAACCTGGAGTTAGGTTTTAGATGTAGCATGCCTGAATGTATTGTGCCAAGGAGGTATCCCATAAAAAAACCTGGAGGGAGATAGAAATACAAGCAGAAAGATTGTGCATTTTTTTTAGTTATTGCAATATGGCCGTAAAGCTTTTTTTGAAAAATAACATTAAAGTCTCAGCAATTAACTCCTGTAACAGCAGCTGTACCACGTGGGTGCATCTTTGCCTTAAACATGCTTAATTTGGGGCTTCAGCTCCCTCCTTCTTGGTGGAATAGACAGGCTGGGAGGATGGAAATCCGTGTGTCTCAGATTTTCCTTTCTCACAAAAACCTCCTCACCTTTCAGGGTTTATAAATCCCCTGGTACAGAGCAATCCTGCCTGTGGTGCCACCAGAACCTCTGGGAATAGGCAGCATCTGATATTGGTGGGAAAGGTTCAATTTGCTCTCTTGGCTGATAAAGGAAGGTTCAGTTTGCTTTCCTGTCAGTGGCTCGTGCAGTTCCCTCAGGGCTGGGATCCCCCAGGAGCTTCAGGAGCTGGGGAGGGCAGGATTTGGATGAATGATGGACTCACTGAGAGAGGCAATTTATTTGTGTGGGGGTGACAGGCTGGGGACTCACCTCATGCTCTCCCAGGGAGATCTGTCCTTGCCTGAAGGGTGATAATCACAGAGTCACAGGATGGTTTGGCTTGGAAGGGACCTTAAAGCTCATCCCATTCCTCTGCTCTGGAATGGGCAGGGACACCTCCCACTGTCCCAGGCTGCTCCAAGCCCTGTCCAACCTGGCCTTGGGCATTCCAGGGATCCAGGGACAGCCACAGCTGCTCTGGGCACCCTGTGCCAGGGCCTGCCCACCCTCCCAGGGAACAATTCCCTGCTAATATCCCACCTATGACAGTGGGAAGCCATCCCCCTCTGTCCCATCACTATTTGCCCGTGTAAAAAGTGCTCTCCTTTTTTCCAAACCCCCTTTGAGTACTGCAAGGCTGCAGTGAGGTCTCCTCAGAGCCCTTTGAGGCACTGGGATGCTCTCTGAGATCTTCCCCCAGCTCTCCCAGCCTGTCTTTGTCGGAGATGTTGTTATGGGTGTGTGTGTGTGAGCAAAAGCAAATATTGAAGCATAGAGAGAGGATCACCTTGCAGGGTTACCCTGCACAAACCTGACCTCCTGGGGGACACCCGAGCTGGGCGAGAGCAACCCAAGGCGATGTGAGCAAGGATTCTGCAGGTCCTTGTGGCTGCTGCTCTCTGCTGACAGCTCCGGGAAGGCGCAGGGAGCTCCTCTCGGAGCTCGACCTTGGGTGACCCAGCGCCTCTGCCTTCGCCTCAACAAGTCTGGCTTTGATTGGGAGCTGTTTTAGGGAGATAATGTGGCTCTGTGCTGCCTTTGTTGAGCAAACATAAAAATGGACTTGTATTGATGTGCGGCTGGAGCCAGAGGAATTGGGTGCCGAGATACCGGAGCTGGGTGAAGGTTGGTGCTGACATTCCCTCTGATTATTTTACCCCAAAGCTCTGCTGACCTGAGCCTGTGAAGTGATCAGAAAACAAATGTCGCTTAGAGCCACTCTTAAGCAAGTTTTTGTATTTATTTTTATATTATTATACCTCGCCTGAGCAGTGTGGTTGAGCCATTGCCCTTAATAATTCCTCTTTGCAGTCCCTGAGTAAATCATGGGTTGTGAAAGCTCATTGTGTCCTGATGGAACTGATCTGGTGGTGGAAAAACAGGGTGCTCTAAACCTGAAAAAAACTGAAAAAAAAGTAATTTATTTTTCAAAAATAACTTTATTTTGATGTGATTCCGTGCAGAAACCCTGCCAGATTTCCTTTCCACAGTTGTATTTTTTTTCTGGTGTTCCTGTTGTTGTTTCATGGGTGTTTTGAGAGTAGCTACACTGTACTGCTTTTGTAGAAAAGCAAAGTATTTGTCTTCACACCATTTTTATTTTAAACAAGCCCTAATTCTGTCACCATCTGCTCCATTCAACAGGGAGGAATTTCAAATAAAATCCGAGTCCTTCTCTCTGATAGCCACAGGGATAAATTTTCTAGGCTTGAGGCTGTTTTTTTAATTGTTGTTAAAACTAACGAGAACATTTGTTATGAGAGACACTGTCTGATTTTTAGATGACTTTATGGGATGGGTAGATGTGGAAGTAAAATGTATCTTACAGAATATGTGGTCTAGTTGTTCTCCATGGTGTGGAAGAGTCAGGAAATTTTGGGCACAGAGAGATGTGGAATAACAACATTTTGGGTCGCTTAGGCTGCCCTGATATCTCCAAACCCTTCTCCCAGCATCCTCGCTGACGCTGCTTTGTAAACTTCCCTCAGGCTGCTGATCTCTCATTGCTTTTTTTTTTTTGTGTGTGTGTTTTCCTAACAGTTGGCACCAGAAAACACTCTGATGTCCTTCCAGAAGGCAGTGGAGCAGAAGGTGTACGGAGTCCAGGCCGATGTGGTGTTGAGGTAGGTCATGTCCTGGCTGCTCTGAGGCTCTGGATAATCCAAGCCAGGAATGGTTCAGCACATCCAGTGCCTGCTCAGTGCAGCTTTTTCCCTCTGGAAAGTGAACTCACCTGGTGAACTCACCCAGTAACTCCTCTGCCTCCATCAGATGCTGCTGATTATTTCACTGAGGTGATGGTTAAAGGTGGAGTTGTCCAAATGAGGGAACCTGGATCTCTTTGTCACCTTCATTTGCTGGAAGGCTGTAGTTGAGCCTAGAGCCTGTTTTATTCCAGTGAAACCCAGCCTGGCCTTGGGAAGAGTCAGAGCTGCTTAAATGTGACTTTTTCTGGGATATTCCAGGTGCAGACAGAGCAGAGATCCCAAATTGACTTTGTGGCATGGGAGGGTCTTCACCAACCTTGAAAAACTATGCCAGGAATGCACCAGGAGGAAGCCCTTCCTCCTCCTCCTCCTCCTCCTCCTTCTTCTCCTCTTCCTCTTCCTCCTCTCCCTCCCATGGCATTAATCTTTAGGGAAGGAGCAACCTGGTGACTGTCAGAAAGTCATTCCTTGCTGGCAAATGTTGAGCTGAGTGAACAAGACCAATGAAAAGAGAATTTATTCAAGAGCCGTGCTTTGTCCCAGGAGTTTGATAGTTCCTTACTATACCTGCTCCCAGTTTGTCCCAGTACCACTTACAAACACAAGAAAGACTCAAAGCAGATATTTTATTTTTTTTCCCTGACTGCTTTGGAGGTCTGTGTCAATGGACAGATATTTTTGCCTGGCAGAAGGAAGTTGAATAAAATGGTTTCCTTTTTACTTTGCATTTTTTTTTTTATTTTGAGAGAAAATGATTTAAAAACGGAAGGAATTTCTTTCCGCTGGTGAGTGGAAGGTCACTGTGGAAGGATGAATTGGGATGGATGATAGACACTTCTTGTTTTTTCCAAAATTAGTTGATCAGCTGTTGTGAGGGGACAAGTGTCCAGCTCCCAGATGAGCACTTGGCTCATGTGGCTGAATCCATTAACACTGGCCAAGGAGAAAGGTGGGCTTTGGGAGGAGGAGAGCTGGAAAAGCTCCAAGATCTCTCCCCATTGCCACTCAGCCATCCCAGAGGAGCACTCCAGGCTTAAACAATGCCCTTGATGGCCCAGAGTCCTGAGCCCTTTCCAGGAGACCCAAGTGCCTTCAGGAAGAGAGGATTCCATTGACTTTCAGACTGAAAAGTGGGATGTTGGTGGAAGGGTTTGCAGCACAACACCCCTTGCTGTCCTTATCCCTCAGGAAGATGATCTTTGTGCCTGTGGCTGGATGGCTCCATCCCTCCTGGAGTATTTCTGTGTTCCTTTTTCTTTGTGCCTGTGGCTGGATGGCTCCATCCCTCCTGGAGTATTTCTGTGTTCCTCTAGACATGTATCAGCGTGGGTGGGCAGCTTGGACCTGCCCTCAGAGCCATCACATCCTGCTCCATACCCATTCCACATCCTGAACCCCTTGGAAAGCCAGCTTTGCTCCCAGAGCCTGGAGCCTGCTGCCTGTTCCTCTCTCTCCTCCACCCCCTACTTCATCTACAGCCCTGATTCCTGTCTCTGAATTACTGCTTCCAGCCTGCCAAGACACTGTGGTTAGCCCTGAGTGGTGCTGGGTGACTCCGTGAGGGAAGGGTTGGAAAGGAGGGAGCAAATGTCAAGTGCCCCGCAGGATTTCTGCACTGTGGTTAAGGCTTAGCAGCACACTGCTTTTCTATGAGATGTTAAACCCCAGCTCCTGTCTCTTTTAAACGCTCCACACTCTTCATTCTGCAGTTGTTTGGCTTTTTTTTTTTTTTAATTTTATTTTTAACTGTATTTATTAAACCCCTTCCGACTGCAGCAGCGTGGGATTGCCATGTCAGCAGCTTGCTTTGGGCTGGGGGGAAGGAGTTGGCACAGCACAGGCCAGAAATAGCAAATAAAGATGCCAGTGACCTTTGTGAGAAGGGACTTCTGAGGGCACTGGTAAAGCAGAGGCAACATTTGCTCCATCACCTAAAACTGGGTTTCATTTTCCCTCTGAGAAACAGCTCTGGGCTGTCTCCTCATTCGAATGGGATTTGTTGTTTCACCTCATCCTCTTTTCACACTTTATCTGAGTCCCCTCTTGGGAAGATGGGCTCCTTGCTTTGGAAAATGTCATTGTTACCAGGCTGGCTGCCCTGGGTTTGTCCTGATTTCTGGGTGCAGGCAACTCTCCCCCTGCTCTTGGTAGCAACTGTCCCTGCCCTGCGTGGTTCTACCACTGACCTGGTCACAGAAAACTGACTGGAAAAAAAGTTTAAAAAGTTCTTTATGCTTTCCAGAACCATTATTCTGTCATATCTAGATGACTGAAAAACCCCAGGGTGTGCATTTGGCTGTTTAGTTTCATCTGAGAAATGATTTTTTTTTTTTAAAACGTGAACTTAACTCATGTGGGCATTAAATCAATTTTCAATTGGAGAAGGCAATTTCAGAGCATTTTTGGTAGTTTGCAACCCTTGCATCTTGTTGAAAGCCTAATGTTGACCTACAGTCTGAGAGGCTTTGAAAATCTCCTTCCTGACCTGCTGTGAAGAGTTTGAGGAGAGTTTGTGTGTGTCTGTGCATCCAGGGGAAGCTGGGAAGTTTTTGGGAGCTTGAAAAAGCCTGCTGCCCCTGGCCAGGCTGTTTTTTCTTCTTTTTCAAGGCTCCATACCAGGACAGAAATGAGTCACAAGTGCAGCTTCTGTTCTTCGTGTTGTTTATTAAGTTCTTATCTCAATTTCTGTGTGCTGCTCCTGCCTGAGCTCAGCACAATCAGAATCATGCTGCAAGGTGGTCAGAAGGCCTTGAGTACAGACTGGTTTAAAAACTTTTTACCTAATTAACAGTTCCAGCGTAAGGTATTTTCAGCAGTGTACCAATAACTATTAATCCTAGTTAACATGTTTGTTCTACCTCAAATCTATCCTACAAATCCCTCAGTGCCACCACCACAGCAGGAATGGAGGAGAAGAAGGAAAGACCCAAGGCCACCACCCTGAATCCTCCACGTTTGTCCCCATTCACCTCCACACTACAAAACCCAAAACTATGATTTTTCACCCTGTGATAAACTAACTCCAATCTGTCTCACATTCTCCATGCTTGCAGTTCATCCAAAAGCGTTGGGAGCTTTTCCCAGGGGCACAGATCAAAGGCTGTGTCCCCCTGGGATGTCAGAGGGGGTCCCAGACCCCTCTGAGCAACAGGAACAGTTTCCCAGCTTTCCTGGGCTCCAACAGGAGCTGAAGAAGCTGAGGAAGCTTTGATGAGCATTCAGGGTGGGTGTTCTTCTCAAAGCCACCTGAGTTGGAAACTGTAGAGGGGATAATAGAGAGGGAGAGGTGGATGAGGCATGAACGGGGTTGTGTCAGTGCAGGAATGGCTGCCAACATCTAAGAGATGTTTTCCTCTGGGTGCAGCTCAGGTCCTCTTGGGGATGGAGGAGCCTTTTTGGGCTGGTTGAGAATTCCAGGAGGACTCTGATGTGTCAGAGGCTGGAGTGGGAAGGAGAATTTCTCTCCTCCACCTGTAACTGTGTTTGCAGCTATGATGGGGTGCCCTTCCTGATGCATGACAAGACCCTCAGGAGAACGACAAACGTGGAGGAGGTGTTTCCAGAGAGGGCCTACGAGCACTCCTCCATGTTCAACTGGACTGACCTGGAAAAGCTCAACGCTGGAGAGTGGTTCCTGCAGGTGGGTGCCGTGGAGCCATGGGATGACAGCTCATTCCCAGGTTCTCTTTGAGGGGGAATGGTGGAGATCCTTCTCCTCGGTGATGTGGTGCAGCTGGACCAAGTGTCCATGGACCACGTTTAGTTCTGTCTCTATAAACTTAGGCTTGGTCTAAGCCATGTTGTCTTTCTGCCACCTGGAAGATGAGGCCTTTAGCCTGGCTGACACCACAAAGAACTTCAAGACCCCCAGGAGGATGAATATGATTATAAAGTCAGAAAATGCAGAATGTTATATATGCTGCTACCTTTTTTTTTTTTCCTTTTAATTTATTTTTAGAGACAAATCATCTTCACACAGAAAAAGTAAGAAATTCAGCCTTTGCACTTGGGGAGCCTCCTGGGCTTTGTGGCAGTAATCCTGGGATGTGCTTTGCTTTCAGAACGACCCTTTCTGGACAGCAGGGTCTCTCTCAAGGGCTGACTACTTGGAGGCTGCCAACCAGTCAGTCTGCAAGCTGGAAGATATGCTGGAGGTGATCAAGGACAACACATCCCTCATCTTGAACTTCCAGGACCTTCCAGCAGCTCATCCCTACTCCAGCACTTACATCAACATCACCCTGGAAACCATCCTGGCATCGGGAATTCAGCAGCAGGCTGTGAGTTCTGTTGGGGATGTTTCCAAAATTGGCCTCCTTATGGTTTCCATGAATCCTTTGGGTGTCTCCAGTTGGGCATCAATCCCTGGGTGATTCACTCTGGTTAGAAATGCCACCCTGTGCTAGGAGGTTGTGCTGGGCACCATGAGTGGTCCTAAAGGTACAGCTCAGGAGAGGTTCTCTCTGGGCATAAGGAAACTGCTTCTCACTCTTTTTTTTAAGCTCCCCCTAAGGCCACAATGAAGATGGAGAGCAACAGAAAAGTAATTGAAACACAGATGTGGGGATGTGAAGAAGGATTTTTCCCTCAGGTTTTTGGTTTTCTGTTGAAAATGTATGTGGCTGCTTCTGTGCTGCTTTGTTAGATGAATCAATGTGAATTATTAAGGGCAGGCTGGAGGGGGCTTGGAGCAGCCTCTGGCCTAGAGAAAGGTGCTGGAATGGCAAGAGGTTGGAATGAGATGACTTTATAGGTCTCTTTTTTGCCCAAACCACTCTGTGATTCAATGATCCACTTCACCTCTGGCAGCTGAGTGTGACTATTGATTTGACATGCTTTGGGAGCATGGTGAGAGCTCAGAGAATCCCATGCCCTGGGCTGGAGCGTTGCCAGATTTGGGAACCACCTTTGCCATAACCTGTGAGTAACCTGTGAGTAACCTGTGGGTGCTCTGCCTCGCTCCCCCCACAGGTGATGTGGCTGCCAGACACGGAGAGGCAGCTGGTCAGGCAGGTTGCTCCAGGTTTCCAGCAGACTTCTGGCCTCAAGCTGGATGCAGAGCGCCTGAGGGAGAAGGGCATCGTGAGGCTCAACCTGCGCTACACCAAGGTCACGAACGAGGATGTCAGGTACCACCACCACCCCCTGAGAGGGCACAGCATCCTTCCCTGAGCACCCCAGCCTGCCTGGCTGCACAGAGGGGTCTTTCCAGATGGATGTGCTCTTGAAAGTTGGAGCTGTGCAAGCTTTTCCCTGCCTGTCACCTGGAATCCAGGCTGTTTCTGGAAGGGCACAGCTGCCTCTGACATCTCTGCGTGTTGTCTCAGGATATGCTGATCCTCTTTGAAATACAAATGTATGAATTGGCTGATTCTTATTGCACTCAGAGCTCTGGGAAAAAAAGTGAAGGCCTTTCACACTGAGTTGCCTCTGAGTGCTGCTTCATCCTCATTAGCAGCTGCCCTTTGCTTCCGTTTGTCTGCTCCAGAGCTGCTGCCACGGAATTCTGATTAGCCCAGAGTCTGGATATGCTTTCAGAAATTTCTCTTTGGAGAAAGAGAATCTCCTGTCCTGTATCATCCATTTAGACTGATTATCTCTTCTCTGTAATGACCCAGGCACAGCAGGAGGTTCCTGTCCTGCCTGAGACTGTATTTGAACTGTGTGGTGTTTCAGCTCCCAGCTTTGCCCCCTTTCTCAGGGAGGGTAGATTGTTTCTAGTAGGGCTTTTCTGGTTTTTAAAATCTAAATTAAACAGGTTTGCAGAAGAGAAATCTCCAGAGGAGCTGTCTTGCTGCATGTTAGGGCTGGAAATAGGGAGGAGCTGAGCCCACAGCTCTTTGGGAGCGTGGCCCTGGTGAGGGTGATCCAGCTGTGTCTTTCTGTGGCTGCCAGCAGTCAGTCCAGCTCTTCACCCTTAAAACCAAGGTTGTGCTTTACCTGCAGGATAATTCCTACTTATTTTCCCTCTTGTTTGCTCTGTCCCCTGGAGAGGGCTCTATGCCAACTCCCTCATCTATCCCAGTTTATCAGCCTCAATCTCCCATCAATCCCACCTGAGCTGTAAGTGCTGTCACCTGAATGTTTCTTGAACCCTGTGGTGCCTGGTCAAATGTTGCTGCAGTCCTGGTTTAACACAGTTCTCTCAGTTCTCCCCAAATCCAACATCTGGATGTAACACTGCTGCAACCACCCCTGCCTCTGAGAACCCTTCTGGAGCACTTTGTTCCTCTTCTGAGCCTGGAGATGTTCACATCTTGCACTGTGGCCTTCCACCTCAAAGTGTTTTGCTAGTGCTAAATTGCAGGGATTAATCTATGTTGCTCACGTGAGGGAGATTGTTGGTGCTTCTGCCTCATAGATGAGGAGCAATTTATGTGAATTAATCTAGGTACCAGGTAATTGGCAGTGCTTGGTTTGCTGCTGGCAGCTCCTGGACCCCAGCAGGCAATTTTAGCTGCTTGAAAATGACCTCAGGAGGCTGGGAGCTGTAACTCTGCAATTGTCCCCAAAACAAGGGCATGGAAGTTGTAGGAGTTGATGCTGGAGACAGGTCCAGTTAATTACTGGACAGTCTTTAATTAAGCAGATTGCCCCTGAAGTGTTACAGGCGCCTGCAGCAGGTGCTAATTTGGCATCAGCATGATGAGATGGTTGTTCCAGAATCACACCATGTCCGTCATTCCTGGGGAAGGACCCGAGGTGGTCTGTAGCCTGTGCCAGCAGACAGCAGCCAGGAGGTGAGGAAAGCTGTCAGGATCAAACCATTGGCTTGTAGTGTCCTCAGGTTGCTCATGAAATGCCCACGCCCTGTTAAAAACTTGTTTCAAACCAAACAAACCTATCTGTGGGTGATGGCAGGAGCTCCTCTGGGAGGGGAGGTTTGCTGGGGTCCTGCACATCACGCTGTGTGTCCCCTGGCAGGGATTACAGCATGGCCAACCTGAGTGTGAACCTGTACACGGTGAACGAGCCCTGGCTCTTCTCCATCCTGTGGTGTGCCGGCGTCCCCTCGGTCACCTCCGACAGCTCCCACGTCCTCCGCAAGGTGCCTTTCCCCATCTGGCTCATGGTAAGCAAGCACCACCACGGGAGGGGCTGGGAGAGCCTCTGGGACCAGGAATTGCAGAGGTGTTGGCCACTGCAGCCCTCTGTCCACTGGGATTTTTCCTGGGAGGTTGGGTTGGGCTTGAGGGTTTGTTTTTCCCCCCCTCTGTACAGCTGAGCCCTGAGATATTGAATTGATGCTCCTCTTGCATGATCCCTTTGGTTTGGGTGGGATCCTTGGAGGTTGCATTGCACTCCCTGTTTAAGCCACATGATTTTTCTGTTTTTTCTCTGAGGGAAGATTACCTTTGCAGGCCTGCTGAGCAGCTGTTAGGCTTGCAGGAGAAGCAGGTACACAGGTGAACCAGCAAACCAGGCCTCCATGTCTCGGCCAAGTTGCAAAATTAGGCTTTTGCCTGCTCTTAATCCCAAATTAAGGACAAGTTTTACCCCTGACTACCCCATTGCTGGACCCAGTGATGATGGGTCCTCAGCTGGTGTGATCACCACTTAGATTGGCACCTGGAACCAGACCTACCAGTGCCTGAAAGGACAGAAATCACATTTTCAGCATGGGGGCTGTGCCTAAAAGCTCCCATCTGCACTTAAAATGGACCATGCAGGGATATATTTCCCTGTTTTCCCCCAGACCTGGATTTCCAAGCAGCACCTTGCCCTCACTCTGAAGTACAGCTGAGATAGGAAACTTTCAGCCCAGAGAGCTCTGAGATAATGTCAGCACAAAAAAGGAGGGAGAGTTTCAAATTGTTCCTCTTTGCAGTTTTCCCTGATAGTTTTGGATGACAGCCTGGCATGAGGAAGGTCATAAATGTTGTGATTTACACCCGAGCCCTGCAGCTCTGTGCTTTTCTTGCTCCTTGGTGGTAACTCCAGCCGTGGTGGTCTCCCTGTGATTGCACAAACCCAAGTGTTTTAAGGTCTGCTTCTGTTTTCTGTCTTGCAGCCTCCAGACGAATACCACCTAATCTGGATCACGTCTGATCTCATTTCATTTCTCGTAATTGTAGGAGTTTTTATATTCCAGAAGTAAGTTTGTTGCAGCTCTGCTCCTGTGTGTTTGTGGCCTGTGTTTTTGTCCAGATTGTTGGGTGGAGATGGGAGAGAGGAGCACCCTGACCCCCTCAGTTCTTGGATTGCAATAGCAGGGGAAATATTTATTAAAAAATCCTTGCAAGCAAAAAATTCCACTCCTGAGATGGGGTGTAGAATTGGGTGCACCTTTTAAGAATGAGAGATCCCAAATTAATAGTGTCAGATGCCTTGCTTTGCTCCTAAAATGTGTGGAAGAGAAACTGTAAATGCATTAGGGAAATGGATGTTGAGAAAGACATCACTGTGCTTTAAAGGAAGAAGAGGAGAGGAATTTTGAGATTCCACCATTATAGTGTTCAAAAAGAACATGTTACAGTTTTCTTAAATCAGTTATTCCTGTTTGGATGAAGAACTAGAAATATTATGGAATAATGGAATAGTTTGGGTTGGAAGGGACCTTAAAGATCATTTAGTTCCAACCCCCCTGGCAGAGGCAGGGAACTGTTATGGGAACCATTATGATGCTGCAAATCAAATCAGTTGCTTTGTTAAAAAGAAGAAGGAGAAACTGCTCCAGAAGCTCGACTTTCCTGCAGCAAAGGCTTGCTCTTCCTGGAGCCTTTTGCAGGACAGACTCCTTTCCCTGATGTTCCAGTTTCTCCACCACATGAAAGAATTGGTAGCAGGGTTGAGGATATGTCAAAACCAAAGGAGAGCAGAATTGCCCAACTACCACCTGCTGATGTGATTCAGCTGTGGGGAACAGGGCTTGGCATTTGGCCTTCAGTGCCATGGTTGGTTTTTTTTTTGGTGTTTTTTATTTTTTTTTTTTTGGTTCGTTTGGTTTGGTTGTTTTTTTTCTTCCCCAAGTCCTTTTTGGGGCAAACCAGAGCTGCTTCCTTCATGCAAGGACGAGGGGGTGGGTGGGAGCCGAGGCACTGCTTTGATGTGCTCTTGTCCTCTCTCCTCCGCGTGGCTTCTCTCTCCTCTGTAGCCATGGGTAGGGACTACTCCTGCTCTTCTGCTCCAGCCCCGGTGACAGGATCGTGGCAGCCTCTCCAGAGGGGAAATACCTACTGTGATGACTTCTAAACTAACCTATTTTGCCTCTTTGCCTTGTTTATTTTCTTACTGCTCTGACTGTTGTGCATGTTCCTCCTCTTTCTCTCTCTGCTGCATTCTGGCATCTCACAGCTATCACATGATCAGGTAATTCTGGTGCTTTCCTCCTCTTTCTCTTTTTCATTCAAGCTTCCTTTCTCTCTTTCTTTCTCCCTCTCTGCTATGGCTTCACTGCAGATGGACAGGGTAGGATGCAGCTTTTCCTGATGCTTTCCAGCATCTGGCTTCAGGAGGGGACCATGAGGGTTTGAAGACTGCATAGTCCATAGCCATGAGTGTGCCATGGAAGCCAGTGAATGTTTTGAAGGCAGTATGACCTTGTGTTACAATGATCTAAGGCACTGCCTTTTAAAAAAACCCAGTTCTGAGGTCCTGGGGCGTGTTGTAATTGGGAGATTCCCAGAGGATGTAGTGCTTTCTCTGTGGAAACAATCCCATGCAAAGTATCCCTTTCCTTCCTGTATTTACCAGAGGTGTTTGAGACCAGCCTCTTCTAAATTGGCTGATTCTAAAGAAAATCATGTAACCTGTTCAACTGTATACAGTAGCGCTTCTCTAATTAACTCTCTGAATTAATGGGGGTGATAAGTGGAAAGGTTTGGCTCATCAATTGCTGCCCTCAGCGCTTGAGATCTTCCCAAGTTACACCACTGTGAAGCTGGAAACACAGTGTGAAAATACAGAGCACTGCAGTAGGGGAGGGAATTGAGCCTGGGGTGCTGGATTTGAAGTGCCCAGATCAGTCAGAATCCCAGATTTCTCCTGACATTGGCTGTTCCCATCCCTTTGGAGGGAAGTGCTGTCACTTGTCTGCAGTAAAGCCTTCACTGCCTCCCTACTCAGACCAAACTCTTCCCATGTTCCCTTCTCCATTGCCCCTGCTCTGTGCCACGGGCTTGTATTCCTGAGAGGATTTGGTTGCCCCCTCCCTCTGCCCACCCACTGCCTGGGGGTCAAGGGTGGCCTTTGCAGGTGTCCCTGAGGTGCCTTGGCTCAGTGTGACAGCCCTGAGGCATGTCCCCAAAGCAGGGCCTGGCTGTGGGGCCTGGCTGTGGGGCCTGGCTGAGCCTCTGTGGGTGCAGGGAGGTCGGGTGCTGTCTGTCCCCCTCTCGCCTCCCCCTTGGATGGGTGAGGAGAAGGCAGGCGAGGAGGAGCTGGGCAGGCTTTAGGCAGGAGCAGGCACAGGAGGAGGGGGACTCTGTGCAGCTGGCTTGGCTCTGTGCTCACTCCATCTTACCAATCACCATTGTTTCCTCGACCTGCTGCTCTCCCAGCCCCTTCCCATGGCATTGAGCATCTCCCCTCCCACCCCAGGGTCTGGCCGTGGCCCTAACCTGGTGTGTGCTGTCTCTGTGTTGTTGTCCCAGTATTTTTTAGTCCGTTCCCACCCCGTGTCCGTCTGGTCTGCTCTGACGCCAGCCTCCCAGAACAGGACCTTCCTGCTGTCTCTCTGGCCTTTTTGCACGCTGCAGTCCCAAACCTGGTCCATCACAACAGAGTCCAAGGGGGTAGGAGAGGTGCTATTTTCTATTCCAGCAGCTTTTTGGAGACCCCGAGGCTACTGAGCGCAGCGCAGAGTGTTTCACGTGGTGTTGGTTTGGAGTTGCATCATTTGGTTAAATGTACTGGTGGCTCTTCTAAGAGGATATTTCCAAGCACCCCTGAGAGATGGAGGGACCCTCTCCTGGCTCAGTATGAGCAAGGCACCCCTGAGAGAGGAGCCATCATCTCCTTGTGGGTGTTTTGTCACCCTGGGTCTGCCCCTGGCCACCACAGGAGATGGAGAGCATGTTGGGACACCAAACTGTGGATGCCCTGGTAGGGCTCCACAAAGGTGGTTCGTGCCTTGATTGCCTTTCTTCTCAGTCTCTCATCAGTTTAGATGATGGTGATAGAAGAAAAAAGTTATTTAAAAAAAAAAAAAATTGTTTTATACTTTAATGTCTTTGCCTCCTTGTGCTTCCTCTGCATTGCTTCTGTCCATGGGTCTGTGAGTTGTGTTGCCATCCCACCCCTTCTTTTCTGTGTAGTTTTCATCTGTACCCTGGTCAAAGCCTGATGGTTCACCCAGGGTCAGCCACTGGGATTTAGAGAGGGGGTGGAAACCCCATCAAATAGACACCAGCTAGATTTCCTGGGGGAAAAAAAAATATCAGAACCTCTTTTGTGGATGTTGATTTGTCAGGCTGATGCCGTAGACCCAGGCTGGAGATTTGTGGGCTTCTCAAATCTTCTGCTCCTGGGGCTAGGTAGGGGGTTAGAAACTGAAGAGAATGTGATTATCAGCTGTGAATAAATAATCACCTTTTCTTGTGTGGGTGAACCACTAGATGGTGCCAGCAGATCAGAAACCTCATAAGCCACCCTAAATCCCTGCTGTTTCTTTATTGAATAGCTTTAGAACATCCCTGGCTCTGGCAGGGAGAGTGGGATTTACTGATGGGCTGTGAAAGCCTGGCCTAAACATCATCCCTTTGTGGTGGGATCTTGGGTACAGGAGCCTTGGCTGAGCCCACCAGGCTGTGTTTTCCCCTCTTCCAGCAGCCCACCTTCCCCTCCTAATGTCTGCCACAGGGCTGCTCTCAGTGTTCCCAAGTGCCACATCCCATAGCTGTTCAATCCCTCCAAAGATGGGCACTCCACCACTGCCCTGGGCAGAAATATTTCCTAATACCCAATCTAAACCTCCCCTGGCACAATCTGAGGCCATTTTCTTGCTGTGTCTCGGGTTTGAGACTTTAAATTGTCTCTGAGCTCTCTTCTCCCACAAGCCTGACATTGGTTGAGGGAAAGGTTGTGGTTTCTGTGCTTGCCTTGTTCTCTTGTTTCTTCCCTCTAAAAGTTAAAACACCTCTGTCTCCTTTCTGCGACTGGAGAGGGCTGTGAGACAGCTGCAGTCCTTGGGGAAACTAGCTCATGGATTTGTGAATCCACGTGTTTAATTTCTGGGTGGAATTAGAGTGCTCAAGGTGGTTACAGGTGCCTGAGGTAACACCCATCTCTGAACATCCTCCTGTCACGAGGGGTTGTGTAGGTGTGCAAGGGAGCAAAGGGACGTGGTGGCCTCTTGAGCTGAAGGATGCTCCTGTGTCTGGAGAGAGCAGTCCCTGAAATGCTGCTCCTGTCTTGCAGGTGGCGCCTGGGAAGCATCAGGACCTACAACCCCGAGCAGATCATGCTCAGCGCTGCCGTCCGCCGCTCCAGCCAGGACGTCAAGATCATGAAGGAGAAGCTGATCTTCTCAGGTAGGGATCTGGCTGTCACCCTGCTGAGGGAGGAGCTGCTCTCGATTCTTGATTCAGGGGTTTTTTTTCCTGCTGTGGGTCAGGGGACTGGACTGGCCTTGCTGCACCACACTTGTGGGATATGGCTGTGGCTCGTCGGGGTTGGAATGGGATGATCCTTAAGGTCCTTTTCAACCCAAACCATTCCGTGATCCATCCCAAACTGGTTTAGGTCTGAGCTCTGATAATGCTCAAAAATCCTGCATTCAGCTTCCCCAGTTACCCTATCTCACACTGTCCCACATCTTCTCTGCTCTCCATTGTTAAAACCCACTAATAATGGCACATGTGACCACAAATACTGTGATGAGCTTGGGGTAGAAGGCAATCGATGGCCTTAGAGGTTGTGGCATTCCTGATATCCCTGTGCTCCTCCCAGAGTTTATTTCTGTTGGAACACGTTGGTGATGTTGTCCATCACATGCCCACCTCTAAGAAAGATCTCAAAAATGTGAGCAGAGATGGAAATGTTTAGCTTTAAAAGGTTAAATGTGGTGCATGAAGCTGGAAAACTCACCTTTGAAGGAATGTGAATATAATCCCCACCCACCCCCTGAGCTTTGTTATGGGTTTTATTTTTTTTGTGTTCAGGGTCTGGAGATGCCCAGCAGGGATCAGGGTTTAGACTGAGCACAGACACAGCAAAAAGGCAACTTTGTTTATTGTGTGATGTGCCAGCCAGAGGTGGTGAAAATCAGGTATAAATCCAGGGAACCCAGACAAGGAGAGCAGCTGGGCACAGCAGAATTAAGCTTCCCTAACATGTCCTGGAAGTAAAACATCCTGGGCATAAAATATCCTTAGAGGTGGAGGATGCAGATTGAAGTTTTGTGCATCTGAAACAACTTGCCTAGGGTGGATGTTTGCCATTAAACCATCAGTGGGTGCAGGTTTTCCCCAGTGAAACCAGTGACTAAGGAGTCAGTCCTTTTCCAGAATGGCCACTGGGGTAGGGATTAGGTTCAGTACTTTGTACCACTCTCCCACGGGTGACTTGCTCAGCCTGTGACAGTGACATCAGGTCCAGGATTTTGAAGGGCTGAACTAGAGAGCTGAGCTCCAAACTGGAGGCAGATCCTGTTCAGAAATGGTTGTAAAAGAGGGCAGTGTTCCCAATTCCCTGCAGGATCTGGTGGATCCCACGTGCTGGCATCACTGGCCGCTCAGGGGATGTGCTCCTGTGGTGACATCCCTGCTTCCTCTCTCCTTCCCAGAGATCAACAACGGCGTGGAGACCACGGACGAGCTCTCCTTCTGCTCGGAGAACGGCTATGCCAACGAGATGGTGACCCCCACGGAGCCCAGGGACACCAAACTCCGCCTCAGCTGAGGGCTCTGCTCCGGCAGCGAGAGCCGTGCTCTGCTGCTCCCCTGGGATGGGGACCTCTGAGGAACTGCTGGTCGGGCACAAACCCCGTCCCTCTCCCCACCACTGCCTGCTCCACCTCCCTGGTTGTGAGGCTGGGGGGCTTATTTTTTGTAAATATGTAGAAAAACTCAATTTTTTTTTGTCTTTTTTTTGTTGTTGTTGTTTTTTTGAGTGTAATTTTTCCAGGGCATGAGTGGAAATAAGGTGTTCATTAAATCCTCAACCTTATGGCTGAAGTTCTTTGAATCTTGATGTGTTAGCCTGAGTCCCCTTGAGGGGAGTTTTGGGATTAACACATTGGATGTGTGTCCCCTTTCTCCCCCTTCCCCTAATCCAGTCCTTCCCCTGGTGCAGCGACTGTGTAGCTGAATGTTGTGGTGTTCTTGTGAAGTATTGATTTTGTTATGGTTTGTTTTGTTTTTTTTTTTTCCTTTTGTGTTTCCCCCATTATTCCCCTTTTCCTGGGCAATGAAATTGTAGCTGTGATGCAACAGGAGGCTGTTGGGAGAAGAGAAGCTTGCCTAGGAGAGGAATTCCTGCTGCTCTTCCCTGCTGATTTCAGAGCCAGGGAAGGCTTGCACTGGCTCAGGGGCTTGGGCACCTGCTCCTTGTCCCATCCTCCTCCCCAAAGCCTGGATGCTCAGTGGGGAATGACCTTCTTGGAATGTCCTGCCAGAGTTTGGAAGGCAAATCCTGAGCATTGGCTGTAGATTGGTCTCTGCTGGCAGCAGTTTTTTATTTTTTTTCCCTTTTTTTCTCTCTTCTCCCCAAGCTGGGCTCTGCTGGGAGCCCAGGTGGGTTCTGACAGGCAATGCCATGGGCACCATCACTGCTGGGGTCTGGCTGAAGTGCCTCTGCCACTCCCAAGTGGCATTTGCAGTCCTTGCTTTCCCTCTGGAGCAGGAGGTGGTGGTGCAGTGGGAGCTTTACCCTCTCTGCGCCAGGGAGATGCCCATGGGTGGGTGAAAAAGCTGTAAATAGTTCAGAAGGCGNTTTTTATTTTTTTTCCCTTTTTTTCTCTCTTCTCCCCAAGCTGGGCTCTGCTGGGAGCCCAGGTGGGTTCTGACAGGCAATGCCATGGGCACCATCACTGCTGGGGTCTGGCTGAAGTGCCTCTGCCACTCCCAAGTGGCATTTGCAGTCCTTGCTTTCCCTCTGGAGCAGGAGGTGGTGGTGCAGTGGGAGCTTTACCCTCTCTGCACCCATGGGTGGGTGAAGAAGCTGTAAATAGTTCAGAAGGCAAAGCAGCCCCGGTATATAATTTATTCCTGCAAGGAGACCTTTTCTCCTTGCTGCAAAATCAGGATGTTGAGAGCTGCACATTGGTGTCCTCCAAAGGAGCAATGGTCCTGCAGCTGATGCTGAAGGTGGCAGCTCCCATCAGCAAGTTTCCAATGCAAAAGGCTTTAAAACCAAAATCTTGGACCAGAGGTTAAAAGTAAAAAAAAAAAAGATAAAAAATTTAGAAAGGAGAGGAGAAGGCAGTCAGGGGGATGCTGAGGTACATCACATTCCACACCCAAGGCCACGAGAGAAACAGCCCTGAGCAGTTCTGTTCTTGTTTTGGAACTGCTCTGTCCTTTTAAGCTGAAATCCAGTGGCATTTTGAAACCCTGAAGTTTTGGTCTTAGTGTGTAAGAGTTGGGGGCAAAAGTAGCCAAAACTTATCTGTGTAAAAAAAAAACCCATTAATAATGAAAATGTGAATTTTGATGCTCTAAAAAGCACCACCTAAAGTCAAGACTTTATTCCTTTGCATCGCCCCTGGGTTTTTATGAATGTAAGTGAAATAAGCCCCTGGTCCATGCTCCCTCTTCCCTTCCCCAAATCCAGTCCCTTCTCCATGGTACTCTCCAGTCTGTGAAATACAGAGTCCTGTTCTGCAGAACTGCAAGAGTTTGGTGGATTTGAAGGAGTTTTGAGAACTAAGTTGCTTCTCCCTTTGATGTGGTGCAGCATTGAAACTTTCCTGGTGGATTGTCATTGCCAAGTGAGAGATGTTGTTAAACCTCAGCATCCTTTGGTGATCACCTGCATGTTCTGTTTTTATCCTTGAAGATGACTTTATCGGGAGGTTAAGTGCTTAAAAGCTTGGAAGTGATAAAACCAAACCGACAAAAGCGTTGTTTTCACAATTAATTTTTTTTTTCCTTTTTTTTAATGACAAGACCCAAAATTTCATGCATACTGCACTGACTGTTACTGTCCTGAATATTTGTTCCCTTTTTTTTTTTTTTTTTGAAAAAAAAAGGATGATACTTTTTTGATGAGAATAGAGCTAGACCAAAATAAACTCTGCAATGCTCTGTGAAATAAACTGTCAGTATTCCCCTGCCAGTCTGTCCTTGTTTTGTGTTGTGGCATTACACACAGGCTCCACTTCCCCATCCACAGTTTATCCATTATTTTCTGTCGTGCTCAGCACCCAGCAGCTCCCTTTAACCCCACAAAAATCCCCTGGGAGCAGTTGGGATCACAGCAACTCACACAAGAGCCAGGCTGGGAGAGAAGGAGATGTTCCAGAGATTTCCTTTTCCCAGTGCATTTTTAATTTAACACAGAACCTCTCTCCTCCCCTCAGACCCTGCATCTTTTAATTTGGGGTTTTTCTCAAGAAGATGGACTGGAAAAAAACCCCTCCAAATTATTCAGGGTGCTTTGGAATGGTGTCACATGGGCTCAGTTGCCCTTGGCAAGAAATCCATTTACCTCCCGTGCACAGCTGAGCAGCTCACCGTGAACACAGAAGAATAAAGAGTAATAAATAAGTAAATTTTT
>VZRF01002855.1:37372-64991 GCA_013396875.1 Vireo altiloquus | reverse complement strand
ATAAATTTTATTTATATATATTAAAATATATACTTTTAAATAAAAAATATAAATTTTTTTATTTATAAAAGTTTATATTTTTATTTTACCCTGAGCGGTTCGCTCGCTGCCGTTCCGCCGCTGCCCACCGGGGGTCCCTGCGCTGCACTGCCCTCCGTGTCCGCCAGGCGGAGCCCGCGGGGCGTGGGGGGAGCTCCCGGGGCGCCTCCCGCTGCCAGCCGCGATCCCGGCACCGGTACCGATCCTGGTCCTTGTCCCGATCCTTGTCCCGCTGCCAGCCGCGATCCCGGCACCGGTACCGGTCCTGGTCCTTGTCCCGATCCTTGTCCCGCTGCCAGCCGCGATCCCGGCACCGGTACCGGTCCTGGTCCTTGTCCCGATCCCGGTACCGATCCCGGTCCGGATCCCACCTCGGGCCCGGGACCCGCCCCGCACCCAGCGGCAGCACCGGACCCGAACCCCCGGCCCTAGTCCCGGCCCCACGCTCCCGCCGCGTCCTGCGGGAATTGCGGATTTTTTCCCGTTTCAAACCTTCCAATTCCAGCAGCTCTTCCCCATGCAAAAGGAACTAGAAGAAAAATCCACTACTGGTCCGCACGGTCCCCTTGTAAACCACTTCCCTTCTCAGCTACACGTGCCATAATATTCCCGGAATCAAACCAAACTGTTCCCAGCTAAAAGCTCGACAAGGAAAATGAGCCAGCACAGAAAGCTGTCTCTGACCTCCCCGCTTACAAGCGATAACTTGAAAAGTTTCCAGCTACATCTTGGGCAGGTAAACGAGGACAAAGCCTTTGCTCAGACCTTGTCGCTTACATTTCGAAACCTGTATTCACTCCACAATCAAACAACGATTTTGTTTCCTTTCCAACCTGCAAACTGCGCACAACCCATAGTGCTCTGCATAGTGCATAGCTGTGCACCAACACTTTGCTTTTCGCAGAGTCTGGCACACTTCTGGCACACAATTAATTTTTATTAATTTAACATGGACAGGACAGGACAGGACACACACAGATGCTCAGTTTCCCCTCCGCCTTGCAGCCTCCCATGGGGCTATGCACCTTCCTTTCTCAGCTGTGTCCACCTCACATTTTTTCACTGTCAGATCCCAGTGTCCAACCTTAAAACCTCCAGCAGGCGCTCCCATTACTGAATAAAAAAAGGTGCTGGAATAAAACGCCAGCTTTGGAGTCTGTAAACTCCAGCGAACACAGCACTGCTGTGCATTTTCCTTCTCCAACACTCATCACACTCCTGCAGCCAATCTAGACCGAAAATTGCTGAGCTCCAGCTGGCACAGATCAATTGGCAGGACAGAAAGCTCGCTCCGACCTCGCACATGAGGTTGGGAAACTTTAATTTGCGTCACAATCAAGTGACAGTCGCTCCTCCTTGCAGGTCTGGGGCTCAGCTCAATGTGCCATCACCCAGTTTTAGTTATGCAGACATCAAATTTGTGCCAGGACAGAAGCAAGAGGAAAATAATTCTTCCTCCTGGCACCACACACCTTCCTCCTCAGCTCGAGTCCACCTCAAAAATTCAACAAATCCAAGGATTGCTCCCACCCAAAACCCGCCAGGACCGATATCAGAATTCCATGATCTTTAAGGTCCCTTTCAATCCAATTATGTGATTCTGTGATTAGTCTATGAAGTATTTGTGAAGTTTTTTATCGCAGACATCAAGGACAAAATAGTTCTACAAAATGGTATGTTTGCTTTCTCTTTGCATATAATTTAGATCCTGAATACCCAAGTAAGAGAGAAAATAATTAGGAGTGAGTGGAAATCTGAAGGAAGTTGAGAAGTTGAGATGGAGGCTGAAATGCAGCTGCGGGAAAGGTACATGAGGGAGGCAGGAGTGAGAAAACGAGTAAGAAATAAAAAAATAATCACAGCAGGAATAAAAAATGTAAGAAAAAAGACAAGGAAAGGTGGGGTGGAGAAATCCGGATGGTATAGAAAATGAAATTCCCACTTAATCCTTAAGGCTTTCCTTTCAGGTCACCCTAGAAGAATCCCAGCAGGAAACGAACTAAAATTTGCGCCTTTTCAAATTTCACTGAGGAAAGAAGCTCCTACGTTATTTTGGTAACCTTTTAAAACACCAAATTTACCCCAAAACATTTTCCTTGCCCGTATAATTTGGGTTCCTACCTGCAGCTCCAGAGATGTGTGCCAGCTCCAAGCTGCCCTTCCAAGGAGATAAAAACTGAATTACCCTCAGGACTGGATATTTAAACAACAGAAACACCACCAGGTGTTTCGAGTACACTTTTTATTCAGGATACAGCTGCAGGCAATGGGGAGAATGAGGCATCTTCAGCTCATAATTTCTCTAACAACCAGCCTGTGATGAGGTTTTTTAATTTGAGTCTCAGCCTGAACAAAGCATATCATAAAAGAGATGTGCAAATACCTTAATTGCTATGAAGATCAGAAAATTTCGTATTTGTCTGCTTAAAAGAAAATAGCAGGGGAAAAAAATAGTAATAATAAAAAATAATGTAATAAGTAATAATTTTTAAAAAGCAGAATAAAATGCACAAGTAAAAAAAATCCCAGACCCTGAAAAATCAGCTCATAGCTCTTGTTCAGGTAATATTTTTTTTATAGGCTGTATTGTTCTCTTTCTACCAAAGTATTTAAGTCAGAGAAGACTGACAGCATAGGAAACATGATTTATGTAGTTTTTATTTGATTTTCTATTTGCTTTAATGACACCATTGCCCCTTGCATGAAGGTCATTTCAGTGGCCTTAAANACAAGTAAAAAAAATCCCAGACCCTGAAAAATCAGCTCATAGCTCTTGTTCAGGTAATATTTTTTTTATAGGCTAGCTGCTTCTCTTTCTACCAAAGTATTTAAGTCAGAGAAGACTGACAGCATAGGAAACATGATTTATGTAGTTTTTATTTGTTTTCCTATTTGCTTTAATGACACCAGGGTGAGTTGCCCCTCGCATGAATGTCATTTCAGTGGCCTTAAAAAAAAAAACCAACAAAAAAACAAACTAAAACCAAGGTGGCAAATTAACAGCAGCCTGAACAAAAGGCAGGAACCAATTATTCTGCTACCAAATATCAAATGATATTTTTGTTATCATGCATCCCTGCGTACCTAANCATGATTTATGTAGTTTTTATTTGTTTTCCTATTTGCTTTAATGACACCAGGGTGAGTTGCCCCTCGCATGAATNAACCTCAAATTTTGTGGAGAATTTCAAGTAAAGAAATGAAAAAAAAATTCTATTTGCTTGGTGTATAATTATATATATATGAGAACTAGAGAAAGGAGGAAAAATTGTCTTCTATCAACTGCCTACAGCGAGATNCAAATTAACAGCAGCCTGAACAAAAGGCAGGAACCAATTATTCTGCTACCAAATATCAAATGATATTTTTGTTATCATGCATCCCTGCGTACCTAAACCTCAAATTTTGTGGAGAATTTTAAGTAAAGAAATGAAAAAAATTATATTTTCTTGATGTATAAATATATATATGAGAACTAGAGAGAAAAATTGTCTTTCTAGCAACTGTGTACAGTGAGACTACTAAGAAACACACACTTTTAAAGAAACGGCTGTAACAAATAGCTGCATATTCCCAGATGATCAAAAGAATGTTAAATGCTATCACTTAATGCAGTCAATATCCCAATCCGAATGTAAAGTAGAACAGATTAATTACATCAATAACTCACTAGTTTTATATCAGCTGAGCTAAAAACCAAACAAAGAAACGAACGAACACCCAACCCGCTCTTTTTTTGCGCAGGTTTCCAGGGCAGGCGGCTTTTGGCGCTTTGTTGAGGCTTTTTTGGGGAGTTTTTGGGGAATTTAAAGCAGGAGCGCGAGGCCGCGCTGCTGCCCCCTAGCGGCCGCGAGCCGCACCTGCACACCCTCCGCGCTCCTCGGCTAATTAAAATGTAATTACAAGTTAATTAACCACCGGCTGTAGGAAGGAACAGTGTGACGCCCGTGCAGCGACCCTGAATTTCCTCCTGCGTCTCGCTGTGCATGTCCTCTGTCGTCACTAGTCCAAAACCAGCTGGGTTATTCAGCCCAGGCTTAGTTTGTATGTCTTCTGTGCATGTTAATGATGTGTTTATTCATTATAAATGTTTTATTAGCTTTACTGTGCCCAGTCCTGGGCTTGCGAGGACATGGAGCTCCTGGAGCAGGGTCAGCAGAGGGATGCAGGGATGCTGAAGGGCCTGGAGCATCTCCGTGCCGAGGAAAGGCTGAGGGAACTGTGCCTGTCCAGCTCTTTGTGCAGCCATTCAAGCAAACAATTCAAATTTCAGTGCACAGGAACCTCCTTGCTTTATTTATAGCTTTACAAATCATGCAGGAGCTTTTATTTTTGATAAACAGCAGATGCTTACCAAATATCCTGTATTCGGATTGTTTTGCTAAAAATAGCTTCAGAGAAAGCAGGTCCAGCACTGGTAGTGATTATTCTGACAAACCCCTGGCTTGGCTACAGCAGAGGATCCTTTTTGAACCTGCAAACCTCTCCCAGCAGTTTTGTTACTCTTAACTGCACCCACAGCGCTGCTCAATGAGGTGCTACACATTAATAGCTAACTTGTCCTTTTTCCCATCTTTCTCTCTCAAATAGAGAACAGGGTTGGCTTTGGTTTTCTTTGATGTGTAAATATCTATAGCTACAAAGTTAAGAACCCAGAGCATCTGCTCCAACACTTGTCTTCTAAATATTCCCATTAAAAAAAAACCCTCCAAACAAGCAAAACTCCACAAAACATCCAGTGCTGTCTCAATGTCCTGTTCTGTCTCTTGATACATCCAAAATAATACACACATTGTTACACATGCATGTGAAGAGCCACAAAGGAAAATAAAGTAATATATAGCATGACTTATATGCTGATAGACAACCATAATCATCTGTAATGGTAGAAAGGCTTATTGAGAGAGACCATATCTTTTACTGGAACAACAGAGAGCTGGGAAAAACCCCACACGGTTTTTTCTTTTTTTCAGGCTTGAAATGTGTAAAAGCCTTTGCAGTCCAGACTACAGTTGGCAAATTTTGCCAGCAAATGTTGAGAAATGGAGTTTTAGGGCAGACAAAACCCTTAGCCAAATCTGAAGTACTCACCACGAGTTAGAGCCAAGAAGAGAAAGAGCTAGAATGTCAAAAGGATTTATCTCATTTCTTCTGAAATGGAAACAGTGACTGAAGCCATAAACAAAAGCCCTGACAGACACACAGACATGCAAACAGTTCTTGTTCCATTCACACAGCAGCAGGCAAAGCTCCATGAGCTAAAGCAGGGCAGCTGCAAGGTTTGAGTGTCCTCCTCACTCTTGTGACAGCTGATTTTTCCACGGACAGCATCCTCACTGTCTTTGGACTGTCCTGAGGTGCAGCTTCTCTGCTTGCACTGTTAAACTGCGCTGTGGTTTAGCCTCACTGGTGAAGGGACTGAGTCGAGCTCAGATTTTGTGACTCTATCTAAAATTGGGGGGAAAAAAAAATTTAAGAGGTAAAACACCCAAACTGATTGCATTTCCATGCCAGGGCTTTTAAAAAGGTCATTTGGCTTTAGAAATAATAACAACAAAAAGTAAAATGCTTTTTAAACTTCAGCTCTTAACTCCCTTATGTTTAAAGTACCTGTTTCAACATGATGTTCTAATATATGTGCAACCAAACACCCACGTGCAGCAGCATTTCTTGTAGGATCTTGCAGAATTAGAGATTTATTTTTGATAAATGTCCATTTTCTTTTGATTTCAATCAGCAGAGAGCCCAGGTGGACCAAGAAACGAGTCAGCAAAATAGGTGTTTAAATGACATAATGTATTAAATGCGACTGATTTACTGTTTGCAATTTATAAAAAGGAAAACAATCACAACAACAGCATTGTAAATCTTGGTTTCTGATGCGTTTTTGACCTCAGGAGGGAAGTGCTGTACAAAATGAACTCTTGAGCTGCTAACTCCTCTTCCTCCAAGCCCATCCCACCTCCAGCACTGATGAGGTCTAGAAGGGATTAAACGCTCAGGAGCAGGGATGCAAACCTGCCTCGTGGTTTTCCCTGGGAAAACAGCAGGAGGAAGCACCAGGGATGCTCTCCACAGCTCAGAGGGTGAAAGTGGGAGCTCCTTGCTTGGCAAGGACAGTGCCAGACCCCTCAGCACAGGACTGAGGACCTGAGAGGTGTTTCTAAGACACACACGAGCCCTTGCCACCATCTCCATCCCCAGCTATTTAACACTACTTATTTAACCCATTTAACACTACAGTTTTCAGGGTTTGTAGGGGGTCAGGTCAAATCTATCTCTCTAAGAATTAGTATTACCTAGTTTGTTTCCCTCAGGTTAAGCCCTGAAGCTGCAGCAGGAGCACAGGATGGTATCAGTTAATAGAGGGGGGGAGTTTTATCCCCCTAGCAGCTCATTTCCAGAAGGGAGGGCAATGACACAGCAGCAATGTCTTGCTCTCAACACCTCCAGCACACATCAGATGGGGAAATCAGCTTGCAACAAGAAGAAATATTTCCTGACCCAGATTCAGGCATTTCATGAACTTGGAGCCTCTTCCTGGCTGCAGACATAAAATCCTCTGCTGAAAGTGAGGAACACTGATAGCTGTCAGAAGCAAAGGTCTTTGCCCTCCCTCGCTGTGTGTGGTTAAGGAAATTTTTATGGGGTTTCACAACAAAAATGAATGCATTTTTCAGTCCTGAGAGCCTCTCCACTTGATTTGTTCCATTTTTTCCTGCCGGGCAGTGCAGCCCTGACTGCAAAATGTTACACAACAAGTGTTTGCCAAGAGTGCTCCAAGAGAAGGACACCTGAGCGGAGAAGTGGCATCCTCCCAAGTGACACGTCCTCCTGCAGGAGCTGAGCCTGCTCACCCTGGGGAGGTCACAGGGAGCAAGGCAGGGACTCACACCCAGAAATAGGAAAGATCAAGAAGCCTATGAAAGATGAATTTGAGGGGTAAATTAAAATCAAATAAATCAGTGTTAAATAATCCCACTTTAAGCCCTGATAACAGCACTCTGCAGATAGCAAAAATAGAAATTACCCTGGACTTTGTTTTGAAGCTAAGGAATACATTTAATTGTAATATATTTGAGACTATCCCAATGTTTTCTAAGAACAGATGCCTGGTTTTGTGAAGAAGGCACCGTGGTCCATTACTGACCCCATTCACTACCCATAACAAGAGGGTCTTTATTGATGGCTACAACACCAATGCTCATCCACACCTGAGGGGGAAATTGCATGGAACCTCTTCAGAGATTTTTAAATTAATCATTTATCAGTTAACAAAGCTTTCTACATTTATTCCTTCTAAAGTAAAACGATTTGTTCTGAAATTCTGATGACTTCTCTGGTGGCACTGGTGAGCTGTTCTACAGTCACTGCTACCAGGCCATCTGGCACATGGACTTTTTGCTACCATTGCTAAAATAAAAAGTACTCCTTTCTCTCAGCCGACATGAATGATTGTTGGAGTCCAGGAAAGCCAGAAAACTTTTCCTGCTCCTGTAGGGAATTCATTTCATCCCTAAAGCTCCCCAAAATAGCTTAGCCTTTGACCTAAGCCTGTGGGAGAAGCTCCCTTCATTTCTGGATGAGCGGAATCATCAAAGAAATGAAAAGATTTTTGTTTAGTGCACCACAGAGTGTGCATTTGTAGTTTTAGGTTTTGCTATATATATTATATAGAGACAACATGGAGGAACCAGGACATTGGGTCTGGCTTCTTCTTCATCTTCATTTCTTGTGATTTATTGATTGAAATATTGATGCTATTGTTAGAAAGAACTCAGTGTAGAAGAGACATGTCAATAAAATTAGTAGCTATTGGTATTAAAGACAAAATAGAACACGTAGATGTCAATAATTGGCTGATTAAGCCTTAAAAACTGCTCACACACAGGAGCTGCAGCCATTACACTCCTGGAAGCAGCAGCAGAGGTTGTGCTTCTGGAATTTAGATAAGAAGTAATAAACAATCCTTGAAGCAGCAGAAAGAAGTTTTGCCTCATCTTTCCCTGATATGGGACGTTGAAAGAAGGAAGATAGCTGGGCCAGAAGCTGTCACTTTAAATGATAACGTTCTGTTTCCCACTTCCACCTCCTCCATCCTTTTCCTTTTTCCTGTGGAGGTTCCCCCTGGGTGGCCCAGGCTATGCCATGGAATGAGCTCCACACTCCCTGCCTGCCCTGCCCGTGGCTCCCAAAGGCAGGAAAAAATCCCACCTGAGCCAGGAGGGCTCTGGAGCAGAGCTGGGAGTCAGCAGGGAGAAAACTCCCCTTGCTTTCCCCATGGCAGGGCCGTGTATTTAAAAAAACTCAGTAAAAAACCCAAAGGACTGAAAATGCAGCAGGGACTGAAAATGACCCGGCTGAAGGAGCATAATTGGATTTGGAGAGGGGAAGCCTGTTTCAAAAGAAAATTCCTGGGATGCTTGTTTTTAAAGGGGTAGCAGCAACCTCGAGAAAACAAGGAAGCAGCTGCTAGAAAAGGAAGGGTAAGCGAGGTCTGACCTCAGGACTTGCCCTGGTTCTGCAAATCTCCCTCATCCTTGGGATAGAAATAATCTTCAGCACAACAGAGCGCAGGTGAATCGCTCCAGACACTGCTGAGAGCACGAGATTCCCTCTGAGGTAAAAAGGGCAAGTGCAGAACGGGGCAGGGAGACAGCTTTCGGCCACCTAAGGCAGGCAACATTCCTGGGACAAGCTTTTAATATGATTTTTTTTGGTGCTCGTGACTTAACCAAGCTGCAGTGCTGCTGAAAGCAGGTTGTTTGCAGTGGCAATGCACAGCTGAAGGAGCAGGACTTTATTTAT
Organism: Vireo altiloquus; assembly: GCA_013396875.1. Classification (NCBI taxonomy): domain Eukaryota; kingdom Metazoa; phylum Chordata; class Aves; order Passeriformes; family Vireonidae; genus Vireo; species Vireo altiloquus. Next base: position 56,144 of record VZRF01002855.1, on the reverse strand, counting down.
GCAACAATTCCGTGGAACTACCACACACTGTGGGACAAATCCCAGAAAAAAAATAGAAATCTGAACGAAAAAGAGGAGAAAAAAGTATTACCATCAATGCTTCGTCTTCAGAGCAAGAGGCTGTGACAGAGCCTGCCTTGAATCCAAACTAAAAAGCTTCCAGGAGACTGCATAGTTTTGTTCAGAGAGAAATGGGGTGAGCCAAAATTAGAGAAAAATTTAAGAGATGGCAAAGTGCTGAATGTCTCCATTACCCAAGTAATTTCTTCAGAGGGCTGAATGATTTCTAACCTCTGGGGGGATTGGGTGTGCTCTGCAGTATCCATGTTTTGTACAGGAAAGCCTCAGTTAAAAGCTGCCTCACTGAGGAGTTCAATGAGTGCTTCTGCAGAGCAGCGAGTTTCTTTTCAATTTGCTTTTTTTTTTTTTATCCCTTGATTTGCTTTCAGATCACACATGGTAACTGCAGAAGGGTTTTTTACTGTAAGAACATAGACAAAAAACACACAGAGGAAAAATTTCATGGCTATTTGGCTGGATAAATATGGGGAAAAACTGGATTTTCCTCATAATATTCGTTCTCCTCAGGCCATCACTTGCATCTGCCACAAACTGTGCTAATTCAGAAAGGAATTCCTAAATTTAGAATGCAAATTAAAGAATTTCTGCACGAAAATTTTCAGCCTGGACACGAAGACACCCTGTGCTGTTTTGATTTCCTGGTGCCAGGGGACAGCAATGAAAGAAAAACAATAGATGGATACATTGCAATATACAGACCTAATAAAAAAAAGAAAAGGCTGATAAAATCTTTCGGTTCCAGCAGTTCCAGTACATGGTTTATGTTCACTTTTCACTACACCCTCCTCCTGTTTGCCTGAGAGCTTATCTTTGACGAAAAACATCATTGTTTAAGGTCTGAATAATACGCACAAAAGCAAGGACAGGCTGAGAAGGACATGAGAACTTCGATTTCTGAGTACCTAGAAAGTTACAACTTTCTAGCTTTCAAGTTAGGTTTGGGTTTTTTTGCCTAGAATAGGGCCACTTTTTACAGATATAGGTAATATTTATCACCAATTATGCAACAGCAAACAGTTCCTGTTGGGTTAGTTGCAATGGTAAGTGTATCCCTAACTCTCTCTGGTATGGATTTATGCTCATATATAAAACAGGCTTTTTATTTTCTTTAAGACCCCGGGGCGCATTTAAAATGAGGTATCTCAGCAAGCTTTTGTACTAGGGATTTCAATATTTACTTTCCCTAAAAGACCTCTTTAAAATTTTCTGTTTCTTTGCACTTCCCTGCAGGAAAAACAATTTGCTAATATCAAGCTTTAAGGGAAATTTGCACAGGAAGAGGCAAATCAAATCCCTGATTTGTTCAAACAAGACACTCCCTTCCTCAATTTCCTACCTCCTTTCATTGAAGACTATTAAATCCAAATTGCATGCTACAAATTGAATGGAACAGAATTCCTCTCTCACCAGTTCCAACTTCGTGAGTAAGCCCATAGAGACACACACCCAATCATCTCAGAATTTATACAAAGGCTTAGCTTCAGCTATATTTGTCTTCAATGTATTTACTTGTGTCTAATTGTAAATGGGTCCCGGAGCACTTAAAGAATCAGAGGTCTGAGTTGCCATAAGTGCTTCTTTTTCCTTCTTTCTTTCCTTTGGGATTCTTCCTGTCCTCCCTGGTACACTGAATGTGTCTGATCACGTTCTGCAGGGTCAAACTGCCCTGCAAAAATCACCCTGCAGTGTCACTTCTCTGACAGGTTTGTCACAGGAGGCATTGGGAAAGCGCCCAGGTCCTCACCCAGGGGTGGAAAAACGGGTTTAAAAGAGTCTGATTAATTGGATCATTCATCACCAGGTTAGTCCTCAGAGCACAGTTAGTAGCTGCCTCATAGCTGATCGTTGATTATTTTACGTGGATGAATAAATTTATTCAAAAATGCTATTGCTCTGTAAGTCTACAGTTTAGCTTCTGCACTCTCACACCTCTGTTTATTATTTTTTTATTTATTATTACTCTGCATTTTCACAACCTCTGTCTTTGAAGGGGGAGGAAAAGCAGGACTCAGGTCCCCTGTAACTCATTTGCCAAGTGGTGCTGGCTATCATCTTTAAAGAATAACCTGGCTGGCCAAGGCACTTTGGAGCAGAGCAGAGACCTGGCATTGCCAAGCTCCGGGGAGCAGAGGTCACTGCTGAGCCTCCACCTCTCCGACACACAAAACCAATTTCCTCCGGGCTTTAGCGAGCAGGCATGTGGCCAGCACGGGGAGCAGTCCTTCCCCCAGATGTGCAGGGTAAAAGGAGTTATTTACCAGCGAGCTGCAGGGCCAGGCTGTGATGAGAACAGAGCAGGGCTCTGTGTGACACAGCAGCTCTCCTGTTCCCCCAAACAATGGCTTGCAGCAGCTAAATCAAAGACGGTCTGTGCCTGGAGCCTGTTTTCTGGCACTGCTCTCTGTTGGAGGACGCTGATTTACACCCATTTCTCACCGGGGTTCCTGGAAGAATGGGGAGATTCACAGGGCAGGTGGTGGCACTGTCCAAGGGAGCAGCTGAGCACACCCCGGGCAAACACCGAGGGTTTCTGACAGCCCCACCTCTGCTGACCATTCCAGCAGCTCCTGCAACACATTTTTCTTCCCCAAAACCTCCTAAAATGGTGGTCTCCTTGCTCTCCTTGTCAAAAACCTCCAAGGAAACAGACATTAAATAATTCCAAGTTCCTTTCCCAAACAATTGGCTCAATCCTCTCCCATCTTTGCCCTTTGTTAGGGCAACCACCATTGCAGTTGTTTTGCCTGGAGAAAATCCCTCAGATATAAACCATGAGATTCTTCTGGGACTACAGGGACCACAGGTATTAATCTGTGGTAAATTGTGGGATTGGGCAAATTCTCTCCATTAGGCCTGTTTCAGTATTCTGAATTCTGTCCTTCACTCTAAAGCCATGTGGGTCCTTCATAACCTCAAAGAACAAGACAGTTTCTCTTCTAAAGCCTTGCAGCTGTAATAAATACAACCAAATTTACTGATCTGCTGAACTGATGGACTGAAAACAGTGTAAAATTATCCTTCCAGCACTTGCAATTAGAATAATAATGATGATGAAAAACCTTTCTGGAGCAGGCAGTCAGGAGACTGACATGAGTTTAAGCAGAACATTTCATGTCTGGGACTGGAACTGAGCCATCCTAAACCTGGGCACTTTCAGAGCCCAGGTTTTAAAACCAATCCTTGCAGATGGCTTTGAGAAGTTGATGTTATCCTCATTTTACTAGAGATTTTTTTTTAAAACTGTAGAGAATTTCAAAGCATCCAGGCTTCGGTCTAAGTCAGAAAAAGTAGAGCTACAGAAATGTCAATCTCCTCCTCCAGTCCCACCAGCTCCATCCTTTTTCTGGGGCATCATGACACAATTATCTTGAGAGTACATGACTTCTTTTTCTATTATTTTCTATTTTTTTTTTTCAGAAATGTTAAAAAACCACACCAATAACTGTAAGATGAAACTGCAAGTATTCACTGACCGAGACAGAGGCCTGACATAAGAAATGAGCACTGAAAAAGAATTTACCCCAGCGGGAGCAGGACTTCACAAGGGAAATTGTTGGCCAGCTGCTACTCTTGGCAGCACTGCCAGCTCCGCTTATGAGAAATAATGTGCCTATGCAAATCAGCCAGCTCTTGAAAATCCACAAGCCCCAAACGCTGCACCTCAGTCACGCAGCCAAAAGGAAAGGTTGTTCCTTCAGTGTTAGCCATATTTTGAGTGATTTCCAAAAGGACCAGTTGTGCCAATCTTTTACTTCTTTGAAGGAATTAAAATGAGGGAAAGGGGATCATCACACCCTAATTCTGCCCTCAGGCTGTCTATGGTGTCACATTTCTCTCTCCCTCGTTTCTCAGGCCACACCTCTGATGCCATCAGGGCAAGGGAAGGGGTTCAGTGCCATGGGGAGAGGCAGTTCCGAGCCTTTGTGAGCTGAGGTTTGCAGGGCTGAACTTGGCTGGTGTCACCTTGTCCCACCTAGGCTGAGCAGCGTGACCCCAGCAAGAGGAGCCGCGAGGGAGGCCAGGCAGGAGCCTCGATATTCTGAATTTCTACACCTGCATCTCCTCCCAACACGCCCACCTCTCTCCCCTGAGGATCCTGGGAAGTGCAGTTCAGAAGGAGAACCATTAAATACCTCCTGTGCAGCTTTCCTCCCTTGCTGCAGGGCAGGGCTTGCCTTGCTCTCCACCCAGGACCAGCTGAAGGATGCTCGTTTTAGCTCTTCCTCTGTCCCAGTGCCTTGATCTCCGCAGGTTTGGGTTTGGATGCTGCTCCACGTGGACACTCTGCAGCAGAGAAGCACAAAACAATCCCTTCTTCCCTTCCAGCCTCAACCAGTCTGTGGTAGGAAATCATATCAAGACGCAAATTAGAAAAAGAAAGCTCAATTCTTCTTCTGCAGCAACAAAAGTATCTCGAGGATTTTGAAATTATCCTCACCCTTATCTCACCAGGGAGTTTGAATTTTTGCTTTAAAACAGGTATCACATCATCTCATCTCGTAAATTAACTTTCTCTCTCTTTCATTTAGCACTCTTTGTCCAAGGAAAGTGCCAATCTCATGGCTAGGAGGAAAAAAAGATTAAAAAAAGCAAGCAGAAAGAGAATGGAGGAGAAAGAGAAGATCACATGGCTCAGATATCAGAGCTGCTTATTGTACAAGGCAGACTGTAATGCTCTGCTCTCGTGCTTGAGTAACACAAGGACACTTGTCAATGCAGAGCCCATCACATCTGAAAGGCCTACTCAACGTTAAAAAAGTCATCTTCACCAATTTTAAACTAAAAACCACAATAAAAATAAAATGCTTCCTTATTTGTGCCAGTACCGAGATTAATTTTTCATATTAATTATTAACATAAACCGTAAAAGATAAATTATATTTACCAGCCATGACGATGCTCAGTATTTCTTTTAGCACCTGCTAACAGCTTTTAAGAATACCTAATGTCTGCAGCATTGCACAATATTTACATTTCAAACGAAACAGGAAAGCTTCCTGCTCTCAAAAACAGTCGTTTCTGATAAAGCCACTTCAAATAGTCCTCAACCTCTCCATCTCAAACTCAACAGCATCATTTCACCTCTCAGCACGCACAAAAAAAGGAACAAAGGCTGTAAAGGTAAGTACCCGAAAAAGGCAGGAAGTTTAGTAATCAAAGAGTGCATCACAAAACATCTTAACCACTTACAGCAAACCCCGGCCTGGAATGAGCTCCATCACTGCAGCACAAAGCGCTCCACGGGGAGAGGGAGAGAAAAAGGGAGGAAAAGAGAGGAAAAGGGAGAGAAAGGGAGACAAAGCCACCACTCCAAAGCCACCCAGCTGCTCCTAATCCAAGCTCTTTCCCTCCCAGGCACGTTCGCTGCCTCTGCCACCTGGGACACATTAAATTCATCAGCAGGCACTGGGCAGGGAAGGTGCAGCAGTCTCCCGCCCTGGGATGCTCTGCGTTTTTTCCTACTCTTCCCCTGCTGCTCTGCCACCCTTGCGGATACTGCTGGAGCACATCGAGGAATGTGGAATATCTCAAACTCTACTCCAGAAGAGGAGATAATAATTTTAGTCATAAATGCTGAGTCATAATTTTGACCTCAGCATTTCTGGGCTGAAACCTCCTTGCTGCGCCATTGCAAAGGGGAAGGGGCTGATTTTATTCCCCTTACAAAGTGAATCTCAGTGAGATCAGGAAGCTCTGCTGTTATCAGCGTGTCCACAAGGCTGGACTCCTTCATCACCACAGCGATGTTTGCATTTTTTCTTACTCTGCAAAGTTACCACATGCGTTTCACTCCCCAGTCTCTCCTCATCTGCCAGTGAGCAAAGTGCTGTGGAAAATCACTTCATCAGGAAGGAATCAAAGGCCATTGCGAAATTTTCCTTGGAGTAATCCCTTAATCCGGCAGTTTTCTGAAGAAGTCGTGCATCTGTGATGTGCAGACATCTCATTGCTAGGGAACAAAGCTCGCCTGTAGTTACTGCTTGATGTTAAATTTAAGCTCAAACAACACTGCTGTAACTGTTGCTCCTGCATGACACAGCCTTCACATTTGGTTGACATTAAATTGTTTAAACCCAGCATTTATTGTTTCCCCAAACAATGCTGCCATTCTCAGGGTTTAAAGTGATGCTAACTGTGCTTTTTCTTCTTAGACTTCCTCAGCTTTTCCATCCCAGACCCTGCTGAGGGATGTGTGGGATGAGTTTTATTATCTCCAGCCAGCTCCAGTGGCAAGTGAGGTGAAATTTCGACTGTCCCGGGTGTTGGATGCTTATTTGTGAGAATTTATGTTCATTAAGGCAGAGGCATCTGCAAACCTCATATTCTACTCCGTTCCTGAAATGTTTTGAAATTTCTGACAGCCCAAATATTTAAAGGCAGTGGATATGTTAGAGAAGGTGTGTAACACCCACCCTCCTTTGCAGTCCCATGCTCATGTAGTTTGACGTGAGGGGGAAAAGCAGCATTTTTCCTTCCCAAGAGGATTTTTCATTTCTTAAAGCACACAAGATAAAAGAAGGCTATTTAATTCTTTCCTGTATGTAAATGCATTTGCCAACGCGGCTTTAACCACTGAGGCTGTTTCTGTCCATGTGAAAATGCAAATCTAATTCAGTTCAGCTAATTAAACTGCCTTGTAGGTGCAGCTTAGACCAACCCTCAGAACAGAATAAAGGACTTGGGCCAGTATGAAGGCGTCTTCATTAGGATTTTTTGCTGTTGCAGCTGTAAGAAATGGGGCTGTGCTCTCCTTTCCCGTGTTCTCCAGTGACACGACTATGCCAGCAATGCTTTTAAGAGCAAGCCTGACTCAGGCAGGTCTTGTGTGAGTCTGTCAAACAGCCCCCAGCTAAAGCAAACAAGCTCTCACTAGTGAGACAAGAAGGGAATTGGCTTCAACACACACCAGCCTCCAGTGAGGGAAAACACTGAAGGAGATTTAGGCCACAGGACGTTCAGGATGCTCAGGCCAAACCCATGGTCATGTGAATTGTGTACAACAGAGGCTGAGCAGCTCGCCCCAAAGCTGAAGGTTCTCCTCTGGAGTCCCAAAAACATACGTGCCAAACACTTATCTTTTAGTAGCTTATCTCTAGAGTAACAAATTATTTCCATCCTTTGAAGCACTTTCCTGGTGTTCAGCTGGAATTGTAGGATCCATTTTTCCTGGTGCTGAAAAAAAATCCACCATCATTTTGTTTCCCACCTCACGGCCCCGCAACAGGCCAGGTGTTCAGGGGAGCAGAGCTGGGACTGCCTGCATAACACCAGGTCAAACCTCACTCCTCAGCTTGGTTCTCCTAGGAGGACCTCCCATCATCACTGAGATTAAAAAAAAAAAGTGATTCTCACTCAGCAGTAACAGCTGAAAAGACCTGGATGTACAGTAGAGTAACTTTATGGAATTGTATTTTTTGCTCTATCACAGCATTCCTCTTCAGGCCACGCCACTAAACCAATCCTCTGCTAAGACTGAACTAAATTTCGTCCCCTCCTGGTTTAACAAGGTCCTTTACAACGCTGTTTGAGCTGCATGACTGAGAGCTGCTCCCTGGTCTTGGAAATTGTGCCTTAGTCACCCTTAAAAGCAGCTTTGCTGCTCCACAAACAGACATCAGAACAACCCTTTCCAGGGAGAAGCTCTTTCCTAGGATCTCAAGGGAATGGAGTGTGCAAGAGAGACTTAAATAATATCAACCTACTGGTTTTTCAAGTCAGACCAACAGGAATCTGATTTAAACCTCGGGATGAATTTGTAAGAGAATGGCTTAGCCTCCCTAAACCACTGTCCTCACGTGGGTAAGATCCATCACTTCTGCCTGAGCTTTGGGAACAGGCTTACCCAAATTTTTGTCCCCATGCAAATGGCAGCATTAGCCCTGAATTGCCTGGCTTTTGCTAGCTTAGATCAGATTCAAAATTATTTTATGCAGGATTTTGACATTTATATTCTTTAATGCCTCTGACCCTCTTGTCTGCCAGGCAGCTGTTGCTCTGGGGGCTCTCCTTTCTGACATCAGCTATTATGCCTTTAAAAGTGCAAATAAATAAAATTATAAATTAAAAGAGTGAAGAGCAAACATGTGCAGAGGACTTTTTAATATTTTTTTTTTTATTCATCAAAGGCAGCTGAGCCCCTCTATGCTCCCATGTTGTGCTTTGCATTTGTTCCAGCAGGAGGATAATGAGAAATGGAAAACACCAGTGTTCATTATTTTAGCATAAATGTGTGTATTGGTTCGCTGGGAGAGAAGAAGGAGATGGTCTTTACACTGCATTTAATCCACTTCTAAACCTGCCCAGGCCTGATTCTGCAATCTGATTTCCAACATTGGTTTCAAAATTTTCCCCAATTAACAATTCCACAGAAACCCTCTTTTCTCCCTTTTCGCCCTCCCCCTCTCTCTTCTCTTTTCCTCACACGGTTTCATCTCTATGAAAAACTCTCACCAAAGCTTGACCTCCGGGGTTAATTCAACACATAATTAAGACTCACATTAAACACGTGGAGGCAAAATTTCCTTTGGTCTCAGGTTTAACCAGGGCTGTCCTAGACCAGGATGGGTTTGGATATTCAATTTGAAAAACAAATTAGAAAATATTCTGTTAACTCGTGCTGCTTGACAGAGAAATTTTTCATCAGAATATCTGAATTTCAGTTGTTTTCTCCCATCATCTCCAGTTTTGTACATGAAAAATCATACAAAGTGGCAGCAGACATTTAAATTTTTTGGGACAGGCATGTTGTCTTAGGCCAAAAAATCTATATTGGTGCACAATTAAAATGGCCACTGCTTTCAGCTTGCCTGATTATAATCTCTACCATATGACTTCCCTCTTGGAGCATGCAGCTCCTTTGAGTGTGTTTGTAGGGAAATATCTCATAGCTGAGTGCAGCTAATATTGGAGAAAATACTAATTTCCAACTGGAATATCTGTGAAGGATCACAAGGTGGGAAAAACTCAGATTTGCAGCATTATGACACAAAAGTATGCTATATTAAAGAGGGAAGACTTAGCAACTTAAGACTCTGGATGTTTAAATTTAGATGTTGCCCAGGGCTCTGGAATCTCATCAGCTGCTGGTCCTGGGCTGCAATAGGACCAAGGAGGATCCTTTATCCCATTGTCAAGCATGCCTTCCAGGCAGAGGGACTGTAGGAAACTGCACTGTTGGAGTCCAAGAAAAGCCTGTGAACTTTTCCTGCTCCTCTGGGTGAGCTGAGAGCACCAAAGAAATGAGGAGATGTCGTTTAGTGTATCACAGAGTGTGGAGTTGGAGTTTTTAGGTTTTGCTCTATATATTATATAGAGCCAACATGGAGATTTTAGGGTGTTGGCTTCTTCTTCATCTTCTTCTTTCTTCTCCTTCTCTTCCTTTCCTCTCTGACATGAGTTCCTGTGGTTTGTTAATTGGTAGATAGAATTTAGTGCAGAGGAGACATGTCAATGAGGTTGATATTCACTGGTTTTGGGAACAAAATAGGATACGTAAAGTTTTCTAACTGGTTGATAATAGATATGAATGGTACCTGTTTCTAGTAGCCATTGCCATTCTGCCCTCGTGTTCCTGGAGGTCACAGCACAGTCTGTGCCTCCCAAACTTTGATAAGAACGAAAAATAAACAAGCTTTGAAACAGCAGAAAGAAGCCTCATTTCATCTTTTCGGGACATGGGACACTGAAACAAGGAACACAGCCGGGCCAGGAGTCAGAGAGGTCCAAAGAACAGCCCTGACACTGCACTTCTCTTGCCCAACACGAAATGCCTTTTGCACAGCCCCTCTCGCACTGCTCTGAGCCCATGTGCGAGCGCTGCTTCCATCCCCGCAGCGATCGCTCTGCCCCAGGGATGCTCTATCCCCAGGGATAATCTCTCCGGGAGCGCAGCGTTTGTCACAACACCTCGCTCGCAGCACCACTTCAGAAGCTGATATCGGTGTTTTGGCTTCCCTTCTGCCCGTGTTTTGTGTTCTCAGGGGGAATATCGGGCGTGAGGGAGCTGTTCTGCGAGGAAAGCATGGGATAGATCCCCATGGCAGGGACCTGCAGCGGGTGCGATCCCCTGGGCTGCTCTCCTGCCTCCGCGTGTTGTAACAGCGAGCTCTGCTCGGGCACAACAGGGCAAAATGCAAATATTTCAGCTCAGTGAGGGCTGCTGCTGAATGCTGCTCCTGCTGCAGCCTGGACATGTCCGAGGGATGTGCCTGCCGGGAGATCTCCTTTGCTAGGGATGAAACTTCACCCAGCTCCAGGCCCGGAGGGCTCGGCGGCCGCGTCTGCAGGACTCACCTGTGCTCCGAGGGATGCTCGGCAGGCAGGGCTGCCACAGGGGTGGATGGGCCGGGATACCGCCGGGATACCGCCGGGATAACCCCGGGATAACACTGGGCTGTGCGAGCAGAGCTGGCAGAACAATTTCTCGGGGAGCTGATGAGCACAGCCCAGCCAGAACGCTGGGACTGCCTGCCGAGCAGCCTGGGTTATTCCTCTGAAAATGCCTTTCTGAATTTCTCCAGGAGTGTTTTCTTCTCTGTTCCCTATCTCAGCTAGTGGGTTAAGGTATTTTGTCTAAAATATCACTACTTGTACTACATAATTCAACAAATCCAATCACTTTGCATCTGCTGACCCACTTGTGACATGAAAAAGATAAAAAACAAAGGTCTTGTTGCTGAAACATACTCAGTGTTTGGAGATGTTGATTTGAATGAGTTTTGAGGGTTGTTCACCATTTACTGTTAGGATATTTTCAAGCAGTAAATCACAAGATTATTTTAACAGCAACAGAGGAAAAGAGCCACTGCACGTTTCCTATTTATAACATTTGCAGCACTCACCCAGCACAGATACCAGGATTTCACACCTCAGCAACCCGGCAGGCTCCAGCAGAACTCTTCTCTGCAAACCCCCAGTTATTTTCTAATTTACATGGTGAATAAAATAGATATGAACATATATATATAAATAAATAGTATTTCTTGTGTTTATAACTACTCTTACCTGTTTATAAAAGGTAAGAGTAGTGCCAGAACTAGGCAGAAAGGCACTGGCTGCCTCCTGAATAATGTTAGGAATAAAATATTCCCCAAATTTCTCTATGTCAAAGCAATGCCCAATGAAGTGTGACATGATGAGAATTCTCTGCGATTCACAGGGGCCAGGACTTTATTCCATGGGAATTAAATGGGAACTATTTCTTCAGAGACAGAGTCCAAACATTGGCAAAGGAAGTTTTAATAGATTTTTACATGACACAAAGCCAAAAGTATCCAGAAATGACTGATGTCTCAAATTCCACAGCAAAAAATCCGATGGAGCCCAACAGATTTTCCCTTGACTGCAGTGGTGATGAGGGAGCAAGAATCAGTTTTTGATGTTTAAGAATCCATTTTAACGTAATAAAACGTGCTACCAACAGCGTTAGAACAGCTCATTCACACAGTGCTTCGTGGAAAAGCAGCAGCAGGAGAAAATCAGAGAGGGAAACTCCCCAGGAACCAGTGAGGGAAACCTCTGACTGCTCTTGAACGGCTTTGGATTTTGACTGCTCCTTTCCCACCAGAGTGAGACAAAACTGCTGCTTTTGTACATATTTTGTTGGTTCTAAACACGACTGACAGCGCTGCTCCCTCTGCAAGCTGTTATTACAACCAGAGGCACCAGTTCAGTTGCACTCCATTTTCTGAAATAGATGAGTTAGTGGTTAAGTAATAAAATACAAAATGACCTCCTTTAAGGCGGTGTGTGACATTATGGGGAGAGTTTTCCAAACATCTTCTCTCTTACATGGGTTATTAGTTGCCTTTTGCTTAATATTCTCCTCAGATTCCAAGCTCTCTCTGCTCCATGGACTGGTTTTAGTCCAGTGAAATAAAGACACTCCATTTCCAAAATTCATAGGGTTCATTTATTACCTCTAGTAACATATTATACTGTATAAATACTCTATCCTTGTTATATGTCCTTTTAAAAAAGCGATAACTTAGAAGATCACATTAGACAAGAAGTATAAAAATAAATACGCTCATTATATGCATTTATTACAAATTATAACCCTTCCCAGAAGGGAAAGAAATATAAAATACTTATGAAGTATATAAAATCTATAGTAATATATTTTACTATATACATATGGAAAGCCATATTCTCTCATGGTCTATGGACTGGCACAATCTTCAACGATGTGAATGCTGGCGTTTCGCTGTGGATGGACCTGCTATCCCTCAGCTTTGCCTTCCCACCTTGTCAGTGATTGAGCTCTACAAACCCAGCAGAGGCCACAGAGGATGCTCCCATTCAAAATTCTTTTTTTTTTTTCCTTTTTAACTCAAATAATATCCATTGGCTGGGCTAAGGCCAAAGGTTTGAGTGTGAAAGCACGACTGGAATGCTCTCACACTCTCCATGAATCTGTTTGGCAGGAAGGTAGGACCAAGCTGGCATCAGAAAAGCCAGTGGAAGGTATGCAGAAGGCACAAAGAGCAACTACTCAGACTCAGATTTCCACTTTTCCAAGCCTCTGGATTACACATGGCACTGGAGTGGCTGAGAGACATGGACAGGCACATTGGGATGACATAAAGGTACTTAAACATGAAATGCTAGTGATTCGTGGAGTTGATACTTGTTCTTGATATTTCTTACTCTTGACAGGTAGAGAATATGGCTTTATTTTTATATAAAACTATTCTCTGAAACAATAGCAGCCATGAATGACATAGTTAAAGCTCCTTTTCCAATCTTGTTTTTTGCCCTTTGTGAGGTAGGTAAGCCCTGACCAATTATTTTAAGCTATCTTTTTCCCTCCCCTTCCTACACGTGGGGATTTGATCAGTACCACAAGACAAATCCAAAAGAAGGGAGAAATAACTGAACCCCAGAAGGTTTGCTTAAATGTGTCTCACTGCTCACGTTTGGCTTAATTTATAACAGGCTTAAAAAAAGGCAATTGCGATGCCTTTGGGCCTTATCTGCTGAAGACAAATGAGTGACAAGGGTCTGCTATCCCATCCAATTCTCACTTGGCAGGGGACTTTTGGGATGCAAAGCCAACTCAGGCTGTTTGCACTGTCCCACCTCAAGGGATCCTCACCACGATTTTTTTACGCAAAAACACGCGCGCTGCCTCTAGCCCTCTCTTGTGTTTTTCAGTGCACTGGTCTGAAGGAAAAAAATAAAATAAAATAATAATAAAAAAAAAACTTTTTAGCTTTCCCAAGCCGTCCTACATCTAGCTGCAGTCCGTGGCGTTGCAGAAGTCTATCAGGTGCTTGGGCTTCTTGGAGGGCTCACAGCTTTCTTGGGGCAGCACGCTGCCGTCGGAAGAGACACATTTCAACGACCTCTTCTTGAAGCCCTTCCCACACGTCTTGGAGCAGGGGGACCAGTCCCCGAGCTGCCACTGCGGGCAGGGCACGTCGGCGCAGGGCCGCAGGTTGCTGGGCTTCAGCTCGCGGGCGCAGTCGGCGGCAGGGCGGCCCCGCGGGTCCCGGCACTCCACCGCCCGCCGCTGCCAGCCCGAGCCGCACGACTTGGAGCACTCTCCCCACTCCTCGATCACCCACTCCGAGGAGATGATCTCCCTGATGGCGTTGAAGGATTCCTTCTTCCTGCCGGGCGCCTTGTCGGCGTTGGGCTGAGCCGGCTTCTTCACGAAATAGGTGAACTTGATTTTGGGCTGCGGCAGGTCGCCCACCGTCAGCACCTGGATGGTCAGGGGCTCCTTGAGGGGGCTGAAGCTGCGGATGCGCTCCAGGGCGGCCGAGGAGCCGCTGTAGCGCAGCACGCTGCCCTTGTAGGTGATGTCCTGCTCCAGGGTGGACAGGGTGTAGTCGCCGTTGAGGACGTAGGAGCCGTCGGCGGCTTTGATGGCCAGGAAGCTGCCGTCGTGCCTCGCGCCGCGGTGGTTCCGCTGCTTCACCTCGATGTTGGTGGCCCCCGCCGGGATGGTGACCACGTCGTGGTAGCCAGGTCTGCTCGGGAGAAGAGGCAAATGTGGTCATGACTTGGTAGTGGGTTTTTAAGAAATCTCAGAGACAAGCTGGAAAAAGCAATTTCTTTCTAACTTGTCTTTAATTGTAATAGTAACTCTGTTTCTAAAGGGGAACTTCTGCAGTTCCCAGGAGAAAAGAATGTAAATATGAGAAATGTTTATGGTAAAGTGTTTGCCTGTACCAATCAAAGATTTCCTCTCTGTTCTTGTTGTGAATTCCATGCTAGTGCTGGACACACACAGACGAGAGAGACATGGAGATGGATCACAGCTCCAGCACCTGCCGTAGAAGCTGCTGATCTTTCCCTCTCTCTCAATCATCTTTTTATTAATATCTATCTACTTATCTATCTATAAATAAAGCCTTCTGATCATCAGTCTATGAACACGGAGTGATTTGTAGACCAGGCCCTCAAAATAGGGCCACATCTTTTCTACAGGCAAACACTGAGTCCTCTGCTCTTCCCTGGGAAGGGGAAAAAGCCTCCCAGCACGAGACTAAACTTTGCCTGAAGTCAAGGCATTTAGTTCACTAAGGGATGAATCCCACACTGGCAGAGGGGATTTCTTTTGTGCTGGGATCTCCCTGCAAGCTATCCCCAGTGACACCAGGCAGATCAACTCTCGGTGCTAATGATAAACCCAGGCAACATCCCACCCACAAAGCACCCCCAAGGACAGGGTGAAGCAGCAGCCCTGCACTCACTTGGCTCTCACGAGGGTGCCAGACACTTTCTTGCAGGTGGAGCCGTTGCCCCCGCAGATGCCACACTTGTCGAACTTCTTGCTGGAGCCGATGGTGCGGTCACAGCCAGCCTTCACACACTGCCCCTGCACGCACACCGACGTGGAGTCGGGGCTGCACGGGGTGCCATCCACCACCTGGGGACACAAGGAGCCTGGTTACAGCACGCACAGCGCTCTGAAACCGCCTGACACACAACAGGGACAGGTGGAAATCCTGCAGCACCTGTCGTTTTCAGGGCTTTTGGAACTGAACACCGGAGCAGCCCATAGGTAGTCGGAGGTATGTGGTGCTACTTCATCTCACTTGCAAAAATGATGCCATGGTGAGAGGAGAAAACAATCTCAGTTTTCATTAATACCCCGCAAAAAACCCTACAAAACTGTTGTTTTCATATTAAAAAAAGCCCCACTGCTTTCTAGTGTCACTAGAAGGCAGCCATGTCCTCAAGGCACACTGCTGGCGTTGCTTTCAGTGCTGTTCAGCACATCCTTTATTTCTAGGAGTGCTGTTCCACAAAAACCCTCTGTGTCATCGCCCTGGTAGTTCCTGGCTCTCACCATCTGATGACAGCAAATTCAAGTAGCTATGCAAGATGAACATTTTTCCTCGTGTTTATTTTAAGCTGTCAGCATATTAGTAACCAGTATGAGAAAGCACCAATGTTCTGGCAAAGATCCCTCAGTTTTCCAAACCTATCTCAATGCAATGAGATTGGTGGAAGGAGAGGGAAGGAAACCAGGGTGGAAGAGGTGAAAGAATTGTGCCAGGACAGTTAATGCCTGCTTGTAACGATCCAGCTGTGCATGGAGGAATAATCCAACTTAAATATGAGAAAGACATAATTTCAGATTTCTACACTGCTTGACTCTTCACATTAAGAGAGAAAATAAAACTCCTCCTCATGATGAGCTGGAAGAGGTGCAGCTTTGAAATACCTTTGGCTGTAGAACAAAGAAGTATCCTGTTCCTTTGGCTCGGCAAACCAGCTTGCATCTGTCCTTTGGAGACACACCAGCAAACTTGGGTGTCCACTCCACTGCAGGTCCACTTCCAAAGGGAGACTTGGAAAACTCGTTGTGCTTCTCACACTGTTCCTCCCTGAACGTTTTGCCTGCAGGCAGAAAAAAGACAGGTGGGCTTGAGATCATCTCTGTCCGTGCTCTTCTCCACAACACACCAATCCTGGGTGTCAAAAATGGGGAAAAATTACCATTGTTGTCCGGGCAGTCCTCGATGTTACAGGACCTGTACTGCACCCGCTTCCCTTCGCAGTATTTGCCACCGTTCCTCGGGATGGGGTTGTCACACTCCCTGAAGGAATACTGCACTCCCCCACCACAGCTCCGGGAGCACTCGCCCCACGCCCCCCAGGACCCCCAGCTCCCATGCACTGGCGTCTGCAACGACAACAAAAGCAGGACACGAGTTAAGACAGGAAAATCCACATGACAAAAATCACCATCCTGCTCATTTTCACCCAAGCTCATTAAAAAACCTGCCCTAAGTTCATTTATCAGCACTGAATCAACCCCGTGGAACAGATCCCTCCCACCGCAGCGTTCTCCACGCGGCCCTGCGACCCGAGCTGCACCCATTTCTTTTTCACTACTTACATCATAATGCTTCTTCTCAGTCTTATTCACACACTTGCCATTCATGCACCACTTCCCTTCCCCGCAGCTGGTGCCGTCTGCCCAGGGGAAGTGTTTGGTTTGGCACACGAGCAGCCCTCCGGAGGTGCCCGTGCACCACAGCGTCGTGCACGTACTGGCTGCGTCGGGGCAGTGCTTGGACTCATCTCCAAACGTGAACTGGCACTGCCTGTTGGCATCGTACAGCGTGCCAGGCAAGTCAGAAGGCAGCTGGATGGGCCTGTGGGGCTTGTCCAACAAACATTCCCCTGAAAAAGTCGAAAAAAAAAGGAAAAAATAAGAAGTCAGATGATGCTGTGGGTTCAGTTTTAAAGGGAATTGCGTTTGCTTTGTAACAGAAGGCTTTGAGCCCATTTGTGCCAGCATTTTTGTAAAAATAAGGCTCTTCTAAACTCACTGAAGGCATGCAAAAGGTTAACTCTACACTGAAGAACTCCGGTTAAAAAAAAAAAAAACAAAAAACCAAAGCAGTAAAGCACAAGAGCTCAAACGCCACATGAATGGAAAGCTTAATAACCTTACCATGACCGTTATCCAAAAATGTTGTAATCATGTAGGCACTGCATGGAGACCAGGGCTGGCTGCGGTCCAGGTTGGAGAGCATGGATGCCATCATGTGGAAATCCCGGCTCATTCCATTGATGCCAGCACACTGCTTTGCATCGTCATGAGGCATGTTAAACACGTGGCCTTCGAGAAAAGGAGAAAAGGAAAGTCTGTGACTTTAGGAAGTCTGTCCTATGCATTACCAACAGCATTTTAAACTTTGCTCTAGAGCTGCTCATGGCCTGGTCTGTAATTAATAACCCGAATCTGAACGCTCCCAGATTTCAAGCAGATGGCACTGGATCTTCTCTGCCCTTTTTTTTTTCTGCAGGCACACACAGAGCTCTTGCAGACAATGCCGTGCAGGCCGGATTTGCTTTCCAGAGTCCAACCCTGCTCCGAGGCAGGGCTTTGCCTCCTCCCGACCGCTCCGGGGAGGTGCAGGTTGGGCTTTACGGCATCAAGCTGGCTTCAATTAATCCCAGGGAACGGCTTTGCAAAGTTTCAAATACCTAATTCGTGGGCTGTTGTGAAGGCAGCCTGCAAACCATCGTCTTCTATGATAGAGCAACTGCGGTTTAGATCACAAACTGTTCCCACATCAGCCATCCCAAGAGTATCACATGTCTTGGCACCGCACAGGTCCTGTAAAAAAAGGCAGTTTCATTATTAATCAGATCAGAGACTTAACCTTGGCAAGAGCCATCCAGCCCTGGCAGTTTGCCTTTACTTATGGAAAGAGCATAAATATTCAGCACCTCAATGGGTATGATGGCAAAAATCTGTCTCTGGAACATAGGCGAGGGTTACACGTAGAAATAAAATGCATAATTTCCATCTGAAATCTGCTAAAAATATATGGGGCAGGAACACAGTGCACAAACTGTGAGTTTAGAAAGACAGTGCACAAACTGTGAGTTTCACCCGACACGGTGCAAACAGCAAAAAAAAAAAAAAAAAAAAAAAAAAAAAAAAATCAACAAAATAAAAAGCAGCTCATTTAAGTTTTCAGTCCGCTTCACTGCAGCTGTGGTGACACACGACTGTCTCCGGACACTTTTTTTGGAGGTCTCCTGGCAGAGGGGGTAGGGAGCAGTGGGCGTGGGGCTGGATGTGACCTCGGTGTCCCTCACCTGCCTGGTGAAGAGGATGGCCGTGTCGTAGTGCTCGGCGTGCCGGTCGCTGGGCGGGTTGTGCTGCTTCTGCCAGCTGCAGAAGTTCCTCAGAGTCAGGGCGGCGT
Source organism: Vireo altiloquus (assembly GCA_013396875.1). Classification (NCBI taxonomy): domain Eukaryota; kingdom Metazoa; phylum Chordata; class Aves; order Passeriformes; family Vireonidae; genus Vireo; species Vireo altiloquus. The sequence continues at coordinate 37,881 of VZRF01002855.1, read as the reverse complement.
TGGAGGAGATATCCGGGCCCTTGCGCTCCTCGTAAATGACCATGATCTTCACCACCACGAGGCTGATGGAGTTGCGGATGCTGGGGTGCTTGTACAGCTTGGCGGCCACGGAGAGCAGGGTCAGCAGGTAGTGCTTCAGCCCGCTGCCGTGGAACTCGGCCATGGACTGGTCGGCCACCAGCAGCGTCTCCACGTAGCGGGGGCTGGACACGAACCTCTTCTTCCTCCTGCTTCTCGTTTCTGCGTTAAAAAAAGAGGGAGGGAAAAGCGCAGGTGAGCACAGCGAGAGACCAAGCACGCCGATACCCGAGATGTGCGCCCCAGGTTTGCGCTCCCCTAACTGCGGCGATCCCGGGGTGGCATCCCGGCCGGACCCCTCCCGTCTCCTCCCCGTCCCCGCGGAGGCCAGCGCGGCGTCCCCACGGTACCTGCGGGCTCGGCGAGCTCCGGCCCCTCCGCCTCGGCCCCCGGCTCGGCCACGGCGCAGCGGGCGGCGGGGGCGGCCCGGG
>VZRF01002855.1:0-36150 GCA_013396875.1 Vireo altiloquus | reverse complement strand
TTCCCCGTTCCCCCTTCCCAAGCAATTCCTGCCCTTTCTTGGCCCTAATAGCTGCAGTCGGTCATGCACCTGTACTTCTGAGAAATGGTTCCTTTCCAATCACTTAAACACAGGCGTTTACGTAGGTGCAGCCAATGTTTTGCTTTGAAGCCATAACCCAAGCATGGTGGTGCAGCTAATCCCCTTAATTCTTTATGTGAGCAGCCTCAGCTTTCTGCTTCTGGAGGCCTTTTTGGAGGAGCAGGGCAAAGAAGTGGTGAGTAAATGTGTGAATAAAACCAGAGCGTGTGTACCTGTTGGTGACTACTCCTGGGCTTCCCAGTTAAACAAAGATGCTTGTGTGTCTGTCAACACATCATTTAATACAAGTGTGAAACTCGAGGGCTGAAAACAGAAGGAGCAAAGCCTCAAGATAGGGCAAATGTTTCTAAAATTTTATGTATCCCCTGTTTTCTTGGGATGGAGCGTCCCATTTATGCCACTAAATCTAATAACCCTGAGGCTTTTCTTCCTAATTTAAACCATGTCAGACAAACTTGGAACCACATGTGTGTGTCAATAGCACAGTCTGACTGCCTGCTAAGTTCTGACAATACATCCATTTCCCATGGCGTTCTGTAAATCTTGCAAGTTTAGAATTGCACATTGTTTGAAGTTGTGCAAAAAAACATATGAGAAGATGAACCCAATTTCCCAGCTACTTGCTCAACAAAAGTGCTCTTGTCCCACAGAGTGATGAGCAAAATCAGAAGTAGGCCTCAAATGTGGGATTTTCTTTGGGACACAGCAGGAAATGCCGGATTGACTTCCAGAGGCTGCAACTGCTGCCCTTTAATACTTCAGCAGCAGCAAAGTCCATTCAGTTACGAATAATTTTTTGCTTGAGTTGGAAATGTGTGCCAAACTCTACACTTATCTTTGAGATCTGTGTGTGCCCAGCTCTGCTGTGCTTTTCCTGGGATTTCCTGATTTCCTGTTCATTCATGCTGTTAATTAATTTGCTGTTGCACGTGATACCTAATTTAGGGAATGACCAGTTTAAAAGCCTGGAAATAGAAACAGGGAATTGAAAGGAAAACATCTTCATAAATTATTTTTGAACTTTTATTGATTCAAGATAGAAACTCTTGCGAATGTATGAATTAAAAATGTTTATCAGCATAATCAGTGTCACTCATAGATCAGCAGGGACCAGAGCCAGGCCACTGCAGGTGTGTCCACCCATCTGCCAGATGTGCCTTCGATTTTGCTGCTGGTTTTTGGTGTTAATTCTCTGATTTGAAAAGATCCTGACCACCTTAAAACAGCTTTCTCAGGCTGAAAACTCTTCCCCATATCCCACCAGGTGGCACTCGCCTATAAAAATTTGTTCTGGGAGAGTTTTGTGGTTGATCTCCAGCCTTCCTGGTGCAAAGGCTTACATTTTAGAAGAGAGCTTTACAGTTCCCTGGTTAGCAGGTAAGTTTTCCTGGCCTTTATGTAATATCCAGGGAAGTGTTTTAGTGGAGAACTCAACAGTTCTGTTGCACTACCTGAGCACAGATCGTGTTGGGAAGGAACTTTTCCGACAGGTTTGCTACCTGTCACTCCTGGATCACCACCTGGATCATCTTGTGAGTGCTTGAATTGCCTCCTCTGAACGACCCCAGTGAGTTTAGCTGGATTATTCAGGATATTGAAGCCTCTGTATTTGTAGTTTTAATCTGTATCGTACCAAATCTGTGCCAGCTCCAAATCACAGTTTATGTGAATGAAGACTTAGAAATGCACTGACCTTTCTCAGGATTTCCTTAGATAAAGACCCAGAAAAAGCATAACATTTGTGTTTCAAAAGAGATTTTTAGTGCTTGGAGAAAAAAAGCAAATCCAGTCAGGGATGCAAGATGTTGTAACTCCCAGTAAGCCACCAGATAGCGCCACGGCATCATCGTTTTTGGGTCAGATCATCGTAGTTTGCTCTGCAAGAACAGTTTTTTTGGCTCAGACCCAAGCGCTGTCGGTCTCTGAGCAGTTTTAACAATGTCGAAGCTTTAATTTCTTCACCACTGTTTGCAGAAATGGCTGCTTCCAAAATTAAAAAAACTAAAAAGGCAACACAAACAACCACCCCAACCTAATTTGTTTCAATGCTGCAGAATGATTGCTTCTTTCAAAAACTGCAATAATTTAAGAATTGAAACAGCAGATGGCACATTAGGCCCATTGAATAGGGGATTAAAAGACCTGATGCTGTTGGAAAAGTCCTCTGAAAAACACTTCCAAGATTATTTCTGGAGACTGTTTCTCTATGATGTCTTTGTGTTATGTGTGATTAATTTATATATTTCCATTTATTGTTCATTTTGAGGTCATTAACTGTTGGGTTTTGTTAGTAGGATAGCAGGGCTAAGAGAGAAAACCTCTAATTTTGCCTGTTTTGACAATCAGCAGAAATATTTAAAAAACAAAACAATGTCCATCATCACTTTAATGAGAAGTACACATTTTTTATTTTGGAGGAGAATAATGGGATTTAATGTGGTGATGCATTTCTCCCTAATTTCTGCTTTTACATTGCTGATTACCAAAGTTGCCTAAAAATATAGATGCAGAAATTTGGGCAGCCTCCAAATCATATTGCTAAATAGCCCATGTAGGTTTGTGGGCACTCAAAATGAGCTGCTCCCAGTTCTTTCTACTTTCCTTTATAAACTTTTATCAAAATGGGATTCAGCAGGCCTTGGACTGATACTTCTGGCTGTGTGAATCAAATATTTTGCTATATAAAAAGAAGGAGGTTTGCACGAGAATGTGAATTCAGACCTGGCCATATCCCACATAAATCCACAATAAGTGGTTTAAAAGAGTTGAGGTCTGACTTTGTGTCTCACTTGCTGGCAGTAGAAGTATTCCTGCTGAAGAATTTGTGCCACCATCTAAAATTCTTGTGAACAGCTGACCTGAATCTGAATTTTCATGGTCAAGAAAACTTCCAGGGATCAAATAAAAGCAAGCAGGCAAAATGAAATGCTGCATTATGGCATGTCTGCTTTAAAGGTGTTTCAGAAGTTAAATATAGCTTTAAAAATGGCTCCAAAGTCCCTTGGCCAGTGGCAAGGAGCACATTCATAGTGCCCTGAGCTCCACTGACATTTTGATATTTTTATCACAGTGGGATTTCAACAGATCCCACACTTTCTCCGGTGCTGTGGACAGAGGGTTGCACAAGCACTGCAAGACGTGATACACTTTCCATGGAATTCCTCCTCATGAAAACTCATCACTCCACCTATTAATAATTTCTTTACCTTTGAGACTTCTGTGAGTGATGCCACACTCCTTCCAAAGCCACTGTCCAGTAGGATTTCCATGCTGGATGTGCTGGTCGTTCTTTCTGAGCAGGTCCCGTATAATGCTGATACACCTTATAAAAAGTGCCAAGAAATTTGAATATTAGCAGCAAACATTTTCAGTGGAGTTAAATATTGAACTGGGCAGTTCCCTCACCTTGGCTCATCCCCTCTTCCCCCACCCTTCCTCCTTGTTGTGCTGGATAATCAAAAGCTGGCAGTGAGTGTATTTAACAGAGGGCACAAACCTTTAAAGAAAGCGATTAACCACTCTCCACTCTCCAAACAGTTTATACACGTGCTTAGACTCATCTAATCCATGCTTTGCTAAAAGCTTGGATGGGCTTTCCTCGTGGTTTGTAGGGACAGGGCTCAAATGGGCAACTCACTGCCGTTAAGGAGCATCTCCTAAAATCCCTCTGTGAGTGTTATCCTTCTTTAACAGGTAAAACCCTGAGGTACAAAGAGATTTAACAATTTCCTGCAATAAGACAAAATACCCTTATTACATCAATGCAGTTCTTAGACATTTGCAGAACCTGTAGCTCTGCCATAATTTTCAGGACAGGGCTCATGATGTTGCTGATCTGTTCTTGCTTTTTGGCAGTTTTATCCACATTTTGAACAGGACATGGGTTGGTACCTCTTTTTTTCCCTCCTGCTTTCAACCCCTCTTGTTTGCTAATGTTAGTCTGTAATTTCAGATTGCTTTTTGCTTCTCTTTTAAAAAAGTTGGAGATGAATGAGAAATCTTTGCCATCAGGTACAAGGGCATGTCAGTCAGTAGGACTTGTTTAGGTGTCTTGGGATGGAACAAAGTCCAAAAAAGTCTCCCTAAATCCACATAATTTCTGTGTGTTGACACTGCCATGCTGTTTTAATCACAAGGTCAGCTGAGCTGGAGGCAAGACATCACCACATACTTTGCCTGACACACTGGGATGCCTAATATCTCCAATTTATCAATGAAATGAGTGAAATAAAAGGTTGCAACACTGATCTTAGGCAAAGAACTGCAGGGTACCGTGGTGGGCTGGCCTTGGCTGGATGTCAGCTGATTCCTCATTCCTCTTCACCAGATCAGGAGGATGGAAACCAGATAGAAAAGCTCATGAACTGAGATAAAGGCAGGGAGATCAATTACCAGTTACTGCCATAAGCAAAGCAGAGTTAACTTGGGGAAAGTTCATTTAATTTATTGCCAATTAGAGTGGGATGCTGTGAAGAAAAGACAAGTCCTAAACCCTGCTTGCCTTGCTTTTTTCCCTTTAATTACTGCCTCCTCTACCTCAGTCCCAAGTGGTGCAGGAGGATGGGGAATTGAGTTAAGCCCATGAGAGCTCCTCTTTCACACAGCATGATTTTCCCAAGCCATGCCAAAATCTACCACCAGGAATTGACCAAGCTGTTTCCATCAGGTTTGAGTTGATGCTGTCCCTTCTTGGCCATCCCTCACCAAGAGGTGTGTGAGGTGAGGCAGCCTCTGGCTGCCCAGGTGGGTGCTGTGGGCACAGGAGCTGAGCAGTGCCAGCCAGAGCCTCCCCTTGCTGCTCCCTCCTGTTTTTGGAAAGTTTGGCCTCACTGTCTCTCCCAGTTGCCTGCAGAGCAAGGTTGTGTTTCCCTGGCTGAGCTCAGGGAGCCCCTCTGGCACAAAACCTCTCTTGCACAACTGCAATTCCCACTGTTCATGCCTCCCCCCCAGGAGCAGTCCCCTCTGCAGCAATGGGACACGGAGCTGGGGCACAAAATGAGGACAAAGGGGGCTCAGCAGACACGTAGTCCCTGCTCCTGGGAATATTTATAGTCAGGCTTAACTCAGCATCGTGCTAAGACATCTCAGGGTCCAAAGCTTCTTAAAAACTTGGCTCAAATGCTCTGTTTACAAATGATATCCAGAGGAAGCATGTGCAGTGTCTTCTACAAGAAATGAAGTTTTTCAAACACAACACCCATCCATCCCCCGTGTCAGCTTATCCCACAGACACAGCAGGAGATAAACACACAGTAGTAAACCAATGCGAACCGAAGCTGTATTTTCACTCTTGCTGCTCTTAGGTCTTCTGAAAGAAACATTGTTGCTGCTTAAGGCCAAACATCAAAAAGTGGGTTGACAAAACATGTAATTTCCATTTGGCATCACTCAATTTCTCCTCTTGCTTTGACATGCAAACCCTTATGCAAAGCCCTTGCAAAGTTCTTGCTTCCTAAGAAAAGGGAAGGGGTAAAATAGGCATGGGGAAATCTATTCCCAGTATTATTATATCTGACAGTTAATCTCAGTATTTTGACTCATTCTCTCATAGTGGTTTTCCACCTTCTGTTTAATTAGAGGATTCTAAGTTTTAATTCCGAATATATTTCGATATGCTGTTAAAATATTACAGGCAGAGAGATGCCTCATTGTTTCATATGGAATATTTTTTATCCATAATTAATAGTTAATAAGAATTAATTGCCTGCACAAGCACAGCCACCCTTTCTGACCATAAAATGGACATGACTGGGAGGTGGATATCATATCCCCATTCCCTCTGGCATTGCCCTGTCCTGTTGGGAAAGAGGCCTGGCTCTGGTGCCCGCTTTGGACCCGTGGGGAGCACAGCTGAGGCAACCCCAAACTCTTTGGGTTGCAGCTGGCTCTGCCTGCCTCAGCTGCACGCTGGGCAGAGGAACATCCACATGTCCCTTGGGAAATGCAAGTGGGCAAGAGGACACAAAGTCCTCTTTGTGCCTGATCCGAGCTGCTGTGGGTCTGTGGGGGTTGAGGCCATGTGGCTGCTGATGGGCTGATGCTCAGGGATGCACTGGCAGGAGCAGAGCTGGTCCCCAATTATTCCAATGATTCCAATAACCATTCTGCTTATATGTTATGTGTCTTCAAACTGTCCAGTTTGAAGCCCCTTCCCTGAGACCTCCAAGGTCCCAGAGCAGATCAGCACAATTTTCAAACTTCCCTCACCCACTTTTCCTTTCTTGGTTATTTAAAAATCTCAGAAGCTGTTGCTCGATACCATTTATGAACTGAGGGTGGTATAAAAATCCCAGCTCCAGTGCAAATATGCACAGCTGTCACATAGAACACACTTTCTAAAACCAAGGCACCATCAGGTATTTTAGCAAACAGGTAAAAATTTTCCACTTTATGAAAACCTACATTAATATATTCTACTGATGCCAGCTGAGCTAGCTTTGCTTTATATGGTAAATATACCAGCTAAAATAGGTTGTGCAAAGAAATTGCTAATAAGGCAGAAAAGTGAACCCAAATTTAACTGAGAGGGCCCTGCCAGCTTTGCAATTTGGATTTCAAAGCTCTCCAAGAAAAATACTCTCTTTTTACCTCCTCAAAAGGATCCAAACTCAGACATGGTGTCGGAAACAAATTGAAATGCTATAAACACTCCAGCTATGACATCAGGCACTCAGAAACTGCAAGCAGTGACAACATGAACTCGTGATTTTTGCTTCAGGGAGGGCACATGTGTAGATGTGCTTTCCAGCAGGAGGGATGGAGACAGAGAGCTGTAAAACTGAACGGGATGAATTTCAGGATTACGTGGATCTACCTCCTCCCCCAGCAGAGGAGAGGATGCCCTGCTGAAGGAAGCAGCTTCCAAACCCACGTCCCTAAAACGCTGCAAACCATCCCTGCACAAACTCCCTGCCTGGGCTTGTTTCAACATCCAGACAAATTTGTGAGCAGTTTTGATTATCCAAGAGTAGGGGAATGCAAACCTTCTGACGCTTCCAGAAAGCCTCCAACAAGCACTTGGAGCAGGAAGCAGTGCCTGGGGAACATTACCACACAGAGATAAGTTTAATTACAGACATCAGCGTTTTGCTGGAGAGGCTGCCTTGTCCAAAGTTTTGCTCTGTATGTCATTTCAACCCTCGGAGATAGCACAAAAAGGATCAGCTGGTGTTCTAGACTCCAGGGCCAAGTGCTGTAAATAAATGCTGCTCCACACATGAGTAATTCCTTTGGCTCTGTGCGTGCTGCCTCTGGGTCAGGGAACGCAGGACAAACGCTGAGCTGCTCTTTGTGCTTCTAGGGGCCACCAAAGCCCAGCTACCTGCTAGCCCTGAGCTCTCCCTACCAGCTGGAATTCCATTTTACTGTGGGAAGTGTCTCATTTGTCCGGGAGTTGTGGTAGAAAGGCCTTTTATCCCATTAAGGCAAAAGAAAACTGTGCTGAAAGCATTACCTACTTCAGTACACTCAATTTCTTCTTGCCTCAGGTGAAATTAGTTAACCACCAACCTTTTCAAAGGGACATTGTAATCTAATCCAATTTAAAATCCTTTAGAACCATTGGTTTATGGCTAGATTTTGTAATTATCACGTACCAGGTAGCACGGGAACATTATTTTATGTACACTTTTAATTCTGTGTTGTCAGAGCGGGTCTTAAGTTGGATTTCTGGATGCTTGAATTTTGTCTGGTTTTGGCATAGATCTAGTTTTAGGGCTAGCAAGGAATATTGAATAAAGACCGAATATAAACAATTAAATTAGTGAGTTTATTGTCGATCTTCCATTAAGAGTCAGGAGGAAGAAATTTGGTGCTATAGGGTGTGACTGAATACATAGATAATTATCTTATAAAATAGCAGGAACATTGGCCAGAGCTGGAAAAAAACACTGCTTCTACATAGAGGAATTTTTTGCTGCTGGGGATCTGGGGATTTGTGTGCTGAGAAGGGGCTGGAGGGAATGGTATCTGTGTCCAGCACAGAAACACTCCCAGCCATTCCTGCTCCCACTGAGCTTTTTGTCATCCCCACGCTCTCTAGAAACAAGTGACACGTGGCTTCCTAGGCACAGAAATGGTGGCAAATCTACAATTGCTGTGATTAAGCTGCTCTGTAGTATTAGGACCACCCAAAAGATGGCACTAAACAACCTTTGGTCCTGCTCACATGCACCCCCCACGCACGAAATTTGCTAATAATACTCAGAAATAGCTCGCTAGCTTAATTCTGTCGTTTTGTGTGCAAAAGTAGGAATCATTTTAGATAATTCTATGTTAGACCAGCAGGAAGATTGAGGAGACTTTTATATAAGCAGGTAAACTTTGCACTGCAAATATGACTTCCCTGGGCCCACATGAAAGCATTTGTGCTTTTGTAAACATGACAATGTGACATTTGGTGAGCCGTGAAAATGGGTTAAAATTACCCAGGATTTAGGATTTACCCAGACTTAAAATATTTGTTCCTTTAGAACCTGTACATTGACCTTTATAAATCTGTGATTATTGGGCCCAAAGTATTTTTATTTATGTTGGGGAAATGTGAAGCCATCCCACCCAAAGCCCACGGAGCTATGTGGAATGACAAGTGTTAGCAAAGGGCTGATTGTCACTACCTTTTTTAATAGGTAAGGCTGATTATTTTGATTTTAAAATTAGCTTATTTTCTGCAATAGGAAGAACAAGACATGTTTTTGCTAGTCGCTTTTCATTTTATGATGTAATAGTTGAAGGAGGAAAAAAAAAAGCCTTTCATATTTAAAACCTCTAAAAACTCAGAAGTGGCCTCTAATTTATACCAAACCATAAAGATGAGAGTGTTCAGAGAAAATGCTAGAGGAGGAATCCTCACATCCTGTGAGAGTAATTTTCTACAATTACTTCAGTTTCATGATTTTAATCAAATCCATGTTAATAATAAACGATACAAATGAAAGAACACTGAGCACCACCTTTGCTTGGAGCAGAAATCATTTGGGTAGCAAAAGAAGTTGAGAGATCCAACACCTTCCACAAATATTTGACTCCCCTTTTTATGAGGCTCCTCTTTTGAATGTGGTTGCCTGTAAAACTACAGCTAAAGTAGGAGGATAAAAAGAAACTTCCCGGGAACCAGACACAAAAACTTGCACCAGTTGCTCCAAATCTTGTCCCCTTCATGAGTTCAGTAATTCGCTCACTTCTGCCTTTCTTTCTGCCTAAATATTTGGTTAGAATCAAAAGGAGAAACTTGGATGTTGGGGTTCTCTTCAGGGAATGAGCTGGAGCACATTCAAGAGGATTGAGTGCCACCTGCAGAAAAACTGCACAGACATGAAAGCAGCAGCTGGCTCCATTACATTTATTCACCATGGAGGAAAGAAGGCAAAAAAAAGAGAGAGGCAGTGGAAATACACACACAGGAACTGGGTGAGGGGCTGGGCTCCCTTTGTGCTGGTAGCACAGCAACAAGAGTTCCTCACCAAGAGATTCTGCACAATGCAGAGCAGTCAAAGCCTCTGCGTATTTCATGGCTACATTTTGGATCTCACAGCCCCAGCTCCTTGAAGTAAAGGCTTGCCAATGTTGGATATGTAATAAGGATACCAAGTTCTAATAACCACTGCTAATATATAATTCAATAATTGATTCTAAAAGCTCTGTAGTTACAATTTTGATGTTGTGTATCAAGGCCAAGCGAAGCAAATATTTGCCATCTCTCCAAGGCCTTCCTAATTTGATTTTAAACAACTTCATATTTTAATTTAAAATCTGAAAATAAGTCACAGCATAAATATTAGGTCACTCCACATGAATATATTTTAGGCAGGGGTAGGTGAGCAAAGCATTTTTCTGAAAATCATTGCAACCTTCACATTCTGAGGGGATCTGAATGTACTGCAGATATTTTCTATAGCAGAGAGGAGGTACAGTTTCTTACTCTGGGCTTGAAGATAACTTTGCAGTGAAGTAAGAGCTGGAGGATGCAAAGGGGAGGGATGATAGGGTGGGAGAGAGGCCGAACTGGAACATTACTAATTCTCACAATGGTAGCTCAGTGAAAAAAAATGCTGCAGAACAAACCTGCCTTCATCCAGTCAATTTTTGGAAAGAATTATGGCCATTTGGAACTGAGCTCTTACTTGAAAACTCTTTGGAAACAGGATACTGCTCCCAAGCACTTTGAGCCCTTTGAGACCTGGAATGAGATTCATCTCCCTCAGCCCCAGACATCTGCATTGTGCCTGTCTGCATCTGAACCCCGAGTCCTGTGTCACTGGAAAGGAATACACATTTGGAATGTGCAGTCCAGCTGACCCACCATGGACATCCACTGCAGGCTGAACTGAAGAGCACGAGTGAAGTTCTCCTTTTCTCCCTGCTGAATCCAAAAAGGCACCTATAAACACTGCTCAGAGGCACATCCAAAAGTCCTGGGAGAAATCCCTTCCCCAGTGTCAAAATATTGTTTTTTCACATTCTTGAAAGTCCATTAAACAGTTGCAACAGTTTTATATATTTAGGCTTAAAAAAAAATAAATAAATAAGAGGAGCAGTGTAGTGCAGCCTTGGCAGACAATGTGCCACCGGAATAAATTATGACTGCAGTGTTTGTCTTCACAGATCTACTCCCAGAGAAGTCAGCCTTTGTTCCATGATGCAGCCTGTAGAGCAGTCTGAGCTCAGGGATGGATTTGTCTGGTCAAAGGGAGATGCATTTTCCATCTCTCAGGACCTAGACCACAGGGGAGAAGCAAGAGCCTGTGAGGCACTGTTCATCTGATCCTGAGGTCAGTGGCAAAAGCCACATCTATTTTACCTCTTAGGTGCCTGCTTGTCAGTCCTGTTTGATCTCTTCAGTCCTGTTTAGTACCTTTATTGACCATCTGGGTGAGGGGTTCGAGTGGAGTCAGCTGCAGAAGAAACCAAACTTGGCAGTTCTGGGCTCCTCAGGTCAAGAAGGATGNGAGATGCATTTTCCATCTCTCAGGACCTAGACCACAGGGGAGAAGCAAGAGCCTGTGAGGCACTGTTCATCTGATCCTGAGGTCAGTGGCAAAAGCCACAACTATTTTACCTCTTAGGTGCCTGCTTGTCAGTCCTGTTTGATCTCTTCAGTCCTGTTTAGTACCTTTATTGACCATCTGGGTGAGGGGTTCGAGTGGAGTCAGCTGCAGAAGAAACCAAACTTGGCAGTTCTGGGCTCCTCAGGACAAGGATGTTGAGAGGCTGGAGCGTGTCCAGGGCAGGGAACAGAGCTGGGAAGGGGCTGGAGCACCAGGAGGGGCTCAGGGAGCTGGGAAGGAGCTCAGCCTGGAGCAAAGGAGGCTCAGGATGGACCTTGTGGCTCTGCACAACTCCCTGACAGGAGGGGACAGCCGGGGGGGGGTCAGGCTCTGCTCCCAGGGAACAGGGACAGGAGGAGAGGGAACAGCCTCAGGCTGGGCCAGGTTGGACACCAGGGGGAATTTCTTCCTGGAAAGTGTGCTCAGGCCTTGGCAGGGCTGCCCAGGGAGGTTTGGAGTGCCCATCCCTGGAGATGTCCCAGGAAGGCTGGAGGTGGCACTCAGAGCTCTGGGCTGGGGACAAGGTGGGCATTGGGCACAGCTTGGACTCGGTGATCTTGGAGGTCTTTTCCAAGCTCAGTGATTCTGGGATTCTCTGTCAATTAGCAGAGGTGCCTGGCTTGACTAATTAAAGGTGCTGTAGGCAGGGCCAGTGCTCCTGTCTGCAGTGTGGAGCTGCTTCTGTGGATGCAGCTGCAAGAGGTGGCTGGAATGAAAAAATAACTGCGAACGTAAACCTGATGCTGAAAGCAGCTGTAAAAAATCCTGGTAACAGAGGAACAGTTGTTTTATATCACTATTTTGGAGCCTAGAAGCCCACGGTACATTCCTGGCTGTGGTTCTGCTCACTGTGTGACTTAAAGCAGGATAATTATGACTTTTATGTCTTCCAGTTGCTTCAGCAGGGAAACAGGGGAAGGAGATCTTCTGGTGCCTGTTTGTCACCACTTCATTTGACCTGTGCAAGCACAGACAAATTCTGAAATCTTGCAGCTCAATTTTACACTTAAGAGGAACTTGGGGACATTTGATTAGAATTAGGCTTTGAATGGCAGCACTATCTTTTAGCTAGGCTAGGCCTGGACCAACCCAGCATAACTTACTTCGGAGAAAGTCCAAGCAATGAATTAGTCAGTCAAAGCTTGGAAATGCAAACATCAATTTATTTCATGGCATCATATGTATGAGCTTTGCCTTCTCATTTCTTTTGGTTCTCCTGTTACTGCAATGTGTTGCTGAACCTGGAAGTAAAACCTTGATAATATTGACCTCAAACTTTGGATTGGCTCTGTCTCTGCTGTTACCTTCCCTTCTATTTCCCATGATTTCCAGCTTTTATGTGTGTTTGGGTGCCCACACTGTGCTTCTGCCATTTGTTTGCAAAATATCTCGTAGGCTGAAGCTACTGTGGTGGAAATCATTAATGACCCCAATGCGTGCAATGCCTAATTAGACCTGGAACTTGTGCCTTATCTTCTCACAGGCAGCTAGAAATCTCCAAGGGACTTGAATCATCATGGTTGAGGCACATTTTGATAAAAATTCCAAATTCAGTCCATATCAGAGAGTTCCTGCTTTATAAGCAGCTGTTCATTTTTGATTCCTTCCATTCTTGACATTCTTGTAAATTTAAATTCATTTGCTGCACAGGGGCTTGAAAGAACAGCACATTGAGCTGTTTGCTCCAGTGCTCTGTTACAATGTTTTCCCATAATAAGAGGGCATGAAAACATCCAGCTATCTGCTGGAAAATGTACTAATTATTTTCTGAGTGGTGAAAGGTCACAGCCGACAAAGCAAGGGAAAGACAAGCAAGATCCACATAGCTCTGCACTGGAATTACACCTAGGGAGGGAGAAAAATAGTTATTAATACAGGCTATAAAAGCAATTGTAAAGCTTTTCTAAAAGCAGGTTGTCAAACAAGAAATTTAAGACTTATTTTGTGTCAAGACCAGGAGGAAGTGCCCATAGAAACAGAGTTATGGGACTCGCAAAGAATAGGAACATTTTATTTCCACATTCATAGAGCAAACTTTGATCATCGTGCAGGAAATACCCCAGACTTGAGAAATCCTGCCACTGACCTCGAAGGTAGAATAAAACTAAGGGAAAAGGGGAAATAACTCACCAATTTTTTAATTAGTATTATGCCAAGACTTTTAAGAGTTTGAATTCCAAACATGTGTTCTAAGAAAGGAAAACATTTTCTTTCATTGAACAGCCCTGGGGGTTCACTACCTTTTTCTCCCTCCTCAACCCTCCCTGAGAGGTGCTCTTTTTTCTCGTCTCTTGCATGGATGTGTAAAAACACAAAGTCGTTTGTAAGGAGCTCACTTAATTCCTCACTCTTAGCTCACATTTGTTACACATTTTGTTTGGCAGGAGGGAAGGGAAGAGTGTGCTCCAGCCAGGGAATGCTGCTGTCCACTGAAAAATGCATTTGGATGGAGGAGCTCTTTTTCATGGATGGATTGTGGCTTTTGGCAGCAGAGGTGGCAGGAAGCAGTTGCCATAACTACTATACCATTTTAAAAAAAAAAGAAAAAAGGCTTTAAGTAAAGAACCATTTTGGAAATGATGGTTTTATTACCGATCCTGGTAGAATCCATCAGTGCAATCTGATGGGTGGCAGGATCCTGAATGTGGTCTCCTGAGTGTATGCTCAGGATATGCTTTTAGGGCTGAATTCAGGCTTTGGCTTGTAAGGTACATAGAAGAGGAAAATACACAGACAGCCAGAGAGCTGAACATAATCTGCCTTGCGTGGGATTTCAGGTTTTGGCTGGAACCACACTCTGGTCTTAAATAGCAGAGTAAAAAAAGACTATGTTTTTCAAAAGCTTTAAGGATGGGATTTACAAATTCGCTGGAATGATTTAGAAATAAAAGTTACATTGTAAGTGTAAATCTAATTGTAGACATAATTTAATCTTTATCTCTATTCAGGTGACAGATTCTACCCAGATAAAAAGCCCAGATATAGCTGATAAACAGTGCAAACAACTGGAGTAGAACCCAGGGATGGTTTATACTGGGTCAAACCCAGCTGAAGGCTTTTCATCCTCAGCATTACACCACACATTATTGTCCCTGGCAAATTACTCTGGCACTATTTGCCTGCTGTTGGAATCCAAAAACATTTCACACTGCTAAAATAACCTCTGTCTGTTGCCATATAGACACCAACGTAGTTTTTGTGGTCCTCCAGCCACTTCCCTGCGGTGCTTTGAGCTGTGTCCCAAATGATTTACTCACTGGACCAAGTCAGGTGAATCGGCCTCCCACCCCTGCTCAAATCCCAGGCAGGATTTATCCCTTCATCCTCACAAATTTCTGGGGTCAGCACCTATGTTGTCCCTCAAGGAGCCTCTGCAATCCACGGTCATGATGTGCCTTCAGCTGGGACCCTCACCCTGGTCCCAGGCTTTCTCTTTAACCAAGAACTCCTGGGGTCAATCTTGTTTCACCGAGCTGATGCCTAGATCCTGTGTCTCTGAGGTGCATCTTCCTGGTCAGAGCAGGTGTACAAAGAAATTCTGTGTTCCCTGCTTTGCTCTGGAAGGCAGTGTTACACTCAGAGGTACCTTAGGAGAACCTGACTCACTCCCACCCCTCTGTGAGTTGTAATGCACATAGCAGCCACCATTGCTTCCATGCAGGAGTAGGAGCCTGCTGGAATATCTAATTAAATAAATCAACTAGGCTTTAAAAAGGCCTAAAATGATAAACCCATCTGGGCTGCAGCCTTCAGGTTTTTAGCAACAATATCCTCATTCCCGTAAAAAAAAGGACTATGAATTCTTCAGCTAATGCTTCTAATGGAAATCCATATTTATCCTATTGGAATAAAAAAATTTTGTTCCTTATATTTATCTGTTAAGTTTAACCTTGTATGAAATTATCCTAGACTGTCTGGGCTCTCTTCTTAGTTAACTCTCCCTCCTTGCTATATCTGATTGAAAATTAAAGTATTTTTTCCTCTATTGCTGCTCCATTATCTTATTCTGGCTGTTCTGCTTTATAGTTTAAAGCTTACCCCAAGATATTGAGTTCTGCGAGATCTAAATTAACTCCCTGAGTTTTCCAGGGTTTTTGGATGCTGCCTGGTTATGGCTGACATCCAGATTCAAGAGAGAGGAGATACAGTTCATAGATACTGTTCCTTCTTGGAGCTTTCCCCCTTCTTTTCCTCCTTTGTAGTTATGAGAAGTAACTACATATCTTTATTTTTTTTTGGTGATGTGTTTTTTTTTCCTAATCTACTTGGTATTAGACATCCTCTTTTCCATATTTCTAGAAACATGACCAGCTCTGAAAGCAAAGAAGGTGATGATTTAAATACGCATTATGAATGCAGCCAAAGGAAATGGCTCCAGGGGTAGAAGGTGTGGGCTCTGGGGAAGAGGAGCCTGAGACTGGAGCCATGCTGGGAAAACCTTGAGCAGGCTGAGACAGGCAGAGACCTTCTGGAGGCAAAGCTGTTCCACAGCAACATCACAGCTTGCCTTAAATTCTGGCTTCATCTCTGCCTGGCCCATTTTGGGGTAAAAATAGCCAAAAAATGCACAACAAACTCATCCCAAAATATTAAATGCTCTGATGGAGAGGGAAGCAAAGCATCCTTCGGTTCTTTCTTCCGTCCTCTGAAGAAAAAGTTCTTCATATATTGATCCTGATGAAGGGGTGGTGTTGTGATGGAGATTTTTTTGTTCCCTGTGTGCGTGGACAGGCTGAGGTTTCCACAGCCAGGTCCTGCCGCTTCCCTTCTCCCTTTGAAACCAAGCTGAGGAGCATTACAGCGTGCCTGTGCAGCCAAGCCTGCCTGTGTATTTTGGCATCTGAATGCCAGACTGGTTGGTAATTTCCCCTTAAATCCTTTCATAGCTCAAATTCCTGTCGAAACAGCCTCTGACTCTGGTTTGCCATACGGAGCATGTCTCGGCTCCGCCGCTCGGGTCACCCCTCACAAGCAACGCCATCGCACGTTGCTTTTCTTCCTCCGTGTATTCAAAACGAAATATTGGCCCCAAACCCCCCTCTGGATGGCTGTCAGATCTTAGCATGCCACATAAATATCAGTGAGAAAACATTCCTCCCAGCCCACACAGAATGCACCCAGCGCTGTTTGTTCTGGACTAAACCCGGCCTAGCGCAGCGAGCCCTTCGGCAAAGGCCTGCTTCCAGTGGGCAGGGCCCTGCCTCAGATCGACCACTTTAAAGTGCTCTCGGAAAGTTTCCAGTGCAATTTGTGTTCCCCTCTAGTTACAGACCACCTTTACTAGGTAACTAAGTCTGTTTGTTGGGCAGCTGCCATCTCAGCCACTTGCATGGGTGGCCTGCTGCCAGCTCTCAACTGTTTCAAGATGTGAGTTCCCCGGCAGGACCATCCTGGTGCTCATTGTGATGTTCCTCTCTGGTACCTCTGTGCTTTAAATGGCTCCCTAGAAACAGAGACTAGGCAGGAATAAGGGAATAAAGGAGGGATTTATTTAAAAGCCCTTCAGAGGTTACACTCTGGGGATCCAGAGGCTCCTGCCTCAGTGCATCCCAAAATGGACGACAGGTCATGAGTTCTTCACCCTTTTATAGGTTTGCTCCATTTGCATATCAGCATAAACTCACCAATTGAAACTTTAGCTAATGATGGAATTTGCTCAAGCTTGCCCCCCTCTCCCCAAGATGAAGGTTTGCAGTTGTTGGGCCCAGGAGGGTCTGGGTGTCCTTGGAGAGCGAGCTGGAGAGGCTTTGTTATGTCAGTGTGAGCATGAGAGAACAGCACTGAACGAGCTCCAGGGACCTGCAGAGTTACACTGGGCACTGCAGGGCTGGGAACAGAGAAAAGTTCAAACCTAAGGCATCACCTCCATGGCTTTACGGGATTGCTTTCCAATGAGCCTCTCTGCTGCTGTGCCAGTGAGGTGCAATTTGCACAATTTTTTCCCCCCCAAAATGTCGTTTGTGTGCACTAACGTGTGTGTATGGCCCTTACGTGGTTACTAGGGCAGAAGTCACATCTGCAAACCTCGCCAGGGCATCTGGCCTTGGATCATAAGCAAAATGTTCCATGGGCATGGGATGCATCCCATTGGGAGAGGGCACAGCACTTGCTACCCAGCAGCTTAAAGCTTAAAAGCAGTAAGGGCCTTACACCCTTCTTTCTCCCACACCTACGTGTTCCAGAATTTCATCCAACTTCCTTGTCTCACTGTATTTCTTTAGCAACACTTGGAGCAATCAGACTACAGTGGCGATGGCCAAAATGGCTGTTTTAATAAGCTCAGCCTTAGATTGCTACAACAAAGCCTTCTTGAGCAGCTGCTTCAGAAAATGTCTGTGAGTTTTCACTTAGATGTGGGTTTTTTCCCCAGAATAATCAAGGGAAAGCAAAGAGATTGCCGCCCTGGCCCTCCAAGAGTGGAAAATAAAACTTTTTCCTTGGCTTTTGTTAAATTATTTTTCCCACGCATTTACTCTTCAACCCTGTCCTTGGGTCAGCTTAGAATGGTGAGTGGTGAAAGTATGATGAATTTATTGCTTTAAACTTCACAGAGCACAGGAGAGTGAGGTAACAGCATAAGCAGTGTGGAAAGACTTGTACATTTTCTAGTTTGATTACTGGATGTACTTGGAGGTGTCCAAAATTATGTGGGTTTTTTTTTTTGTTGTTCTTAAAAAAAAGAAAAAAAATTGGTTTGGCTAGAAGACTGAAATTGGATCAAATCCATCTTGCATACCCACCTAAAAATGAGATTTGGGCCTACAAGCTGAGAATCTTGGGAATAGAGATCTCCCTCCTCACATGTAATTACAGATAGTTTCTGAAGAGGTGAAATGTCACAACGAGATGGAAAATGCATTAAGAGAGAATGAGTTCATCTTCCTGATACAGAACAGTCCCTGCACAGTAATGGGATTATGGCAGTGCTGGACATTTGGGAAAGTCTGTAATGCTCTGTCTGCTCCATTTGATTTGTACACCAATGGATTTCCCTTGCCAGTAATGGCTTTCTCTGAGCTACTGCAAACTCTAAAGTGGGAAATAAAACCGGAATTTTGGGAAGACAGGATCTGCCATGATCACAGGGACATTGCAGCTTGTTATGCAAAGCTGTGGAGGAGGCATTGATGTATCCCTGTGGTGATAACACTTTTTTGGGAAGAGCTTGGGCCCCTGTAAAGCTGCACTGCCACTGTTTAACAGCCTAGGAAGAAAAGCTGCTCTTAGGCATATATAAACTGGTTCTGAGTAAATGAGAACCAATTTCATTCAGAATCTGTGAAACAAAAGAAAGCAAAACCTCCAAATGAATAAAAGGCAAAATCCCAAATTCATAAAGATGCCAGCAATCAATGGATTAGACACACAGATGGGGTAAGATTTAGACAGGATGAGTTTGCTTTTCCTTTTGGGAAGAACCTATTTTTGGAGAGCACCGTTTTTGTGAACAAGAAAAACTCCCAACTTAGTGTTGTGGAATGCAAAAGGATAAGTGAGAAATCAGCATGAAAAATGAATTATAAGGTTCTATTAGAAAAGTAAATCTTTGTAATAGTGCCTTTGAAGAGCCACACTTCAACTGGAGTTTGTCTGCAGCTCTGTCCCCCCTAAAAACCTCTCCTCTTTTCGTGCCACCGCCTCAGCAGACAGAGTGCTCCAACATCACCACTTCTGGCAGGTCTTTACTGATCTGAGATTGGTTTAGATGGATAATTATGGATCTTATAACAAACACCACCTTCTGCACTTTCCTGCTGTTTCACAACTCCCCAAAACACTTTAGAACTCCACCCCACCACAACTAAAATGCAGTGTTCACATATAAAAAGAATGTATATGCCTTAAATTTATGCTCAAGATCTTAATGCTCATCTGCCTGCAGTGGGGCACAAAGAGCAAACAGAGGCCCCCAAATATATCATATAAACAAATATTTTGGACCTATGATACAGTTTGTATTTATTACTTTTACTGAAATCACAGAGTCAAGTGTTTTAAGTTTACAACTGGTAAATTATACATATGTCAGTTTACAAAACAAAATATTGGCCTTCCGTGTGTCATAGTACAGTGTAGACCTTGCACAGTTCAGTTCAAATGAATTTGTAATTTTGCATAACATATTTCTAGGATGTAAACTAGCTGACACAGTAGTGCTCTAAAAATGTTAACTCCCTCGGATTAGACACAGACTAGGATGAAAAATAAGTTTAGTGACACATCTTGGTTCCTCAAAGGGTACCTGTATTTCAGCCAGGTGACAAAGTGACTTCCCAGAATATGCTGGCACCAACAGTGCATAAAGAGGCATGTGAAGTAAACTAAGCAACCCCAAACTTTGTGCTTTCCCCTTGTCTTCCCTCCAATCCCTTGTTCATTTTCTCTTATCTGATGCTGAGTAGATGACCTGGCAATAGAAGTGAAATTTATTGCTCCACAGAATTATACCCTGTCTCCAACTTACTTAATTCAGCACATTATTTCCTGTATCTGATGGGATTTGAACAATGCCTGTATGCCTGACTGTCACAATGTTTCATAAGATAAACTATTTGCAGATTTCACAGTTCACATGGTAAATTGTGTAAACCAGTTACTATAAATTAAAAGAAAAAACTATGCTGTCACTTCCAGTGGTGTAAGTCTGAAGCTCCTCCTGCAAAGCCAAGTGATGCCATGAAATAAATTTATATATAGGTGTAACTAAACCCAGTGTAATGTTTTTTTTCCCTGTGAGTGGGAGGACTGGAGACAGAAGTGCTCACACACACAAAATATGCACCTGCACTTCAGCCATGGTGTCTGAACATGGACTGTGCCAGGCTGGTGTTTGTGGGGAGGATTTACTGTCCTTACACTGACTCTGAGCCTCCCCCCGACAACTTGCAGGACAAAAGATGCTGTGAGTTTTGTCCTGTGGCTCACAGGGTGCAGAGCAGTGGGATGGTGTTGGCATGTTTGGCGTGGTGTGGGGAGAAGCTCTTCCACCACTCACCTGCGTTTGGGGCTTTTCAAATGTTAGCACTGAAAACTTGTGCTTGTGGTGAAACCTTGTAAGCCCCAAAGAACCTTCTGGGGTGCCAGCTGAGGACCCAATAATCTCTCTTACATGAAGAGACGTTGCTGGTGCATGTGATAAACTGAAATACCTGCATTTGCAATGTTATTTGAAACAAGAATTGACTAGCTTTACTATACAAGTTAGTATCAGGGCAGCCACAGGAAAAAAAACTCTTGAAAATGCTGCACATGGCAAGTATGAATGCAGTGAGGCACTCTGGCAGCTCCAGAAGAATAAATCACTTCATGAAATAAGGGAACAAACCCCTCCAAACCAAGCAACTTTATTTTTCCCCCTGAAAATCGCAGCCTATGGCCAGAAAATCTAATTTTACCTCTTGCCAGAGGTTCCATCTTCCCCAGTGACAACAGCATGGCATGAGGAGAAACATCCACCTGAGCATACTGCTGAAAGGCCACAATTAATGATCCATCCTTCAAACCCTGTTCAAAGCCTGCCCTTAAGGTCACCAAAGCCCAAGCTTGTACTCCTGGGGTTTTGAGGAAGCATCAGCCACTGGCCATCCCTAATCCCTCTGGCCCTGGGCAGTGCCTGGGTGGCAGAAGAGAGGCTGGGCTGGAATCTCTCTCAGGTGAATGTGGGCACTGGGGAGCGAGGTGCCTTCCAGCAGCCTGGCACTGTGGATGTGCAGTCTGTAGGACTGCCCTTGCACAGCAGGGGCTGCAGGTAAATGAACTGACTGCAGAAAAGCTGCAGCTTTGTCCACATGGCATTTTTCCCCTCAGGCTGCACTCTGTTCTAGTTCCCTTGAGGTCTGCAGTAGTTGGACTGGATGAAAAGTGGAAGCAAACAAGTATTGTTCTCATGGAAACATGCTTTGCTGGGGTTTTTGCATCTGACTTTGCCTGATGTGGTGCAAAGAGCTGAAATATGACGAAGTAAAACACTGCAAAGCCTTCCAAGTTGGGCTTTTGACTTTTTATAGCCATATATACATATTTTTATATGTATATAAACAGGGATAACATGGAAAAAACAGCTTTTTTAATGGTTCAATCCTCATAAACCAAATCGTATGCTGTTGAAGCTGTTTTATAAAGAGACACCCAAGAGCTTTCTCTTTAGTGTTGTCACTTAAACATAAGAAGCTGCATGAGAGAAGAGTCTGGCAACTCAGAGGGATTTCATTCCCATGGAGAGGACTCCCAGTTCCTACAATTCTGCTACTATGAAAGCAAGGGGTATGATCAGCCTTGGGGGTCAATAACCACTGAGGCCTCTAGCATGAATTGCACGTGCCTTGGAGACACAAATCTGTTTTCTGACTTCTTCAGGAGCATTTATGGGGCTTTTTTTGGTCCACAGACCTTTGGGACTCGCTTGTTGAGAGCTTTTTGAAATGTAACAAGGAGCATGAGGTGTCATCAAATTAAAATCTACAAGTTCTCCAAGGAAAAGATGGCAGCAGAAAAAGAATATACATCTATACATGTGTACACACATATTCTCCTGTTCCACGCAGAAAGTCTTCTAAATAAAATCATCAAACAAATGACCAGTGCCGTATATTATGTAAACTCACAAGGTGTTACTTCCAACACAAATCCGAAGCATAAATTAAAAAGAGAGCCAGAAAGAGAGCCAGAGACGATAGCAAAACATTTTAAATATAGAATTTGCACAATTGGTATTTTGTTAAATAAGAATAAATAAATTCATTACATCCGTTCACATACCAGTTGTAAAAACAATAAATTATTTTATTTTTTTCAGTGCTGTGTTGCTTTTTTTTTTTTTTTTAAACAGTTGTTATTAATCCACAAGATTATTCCCTCTTCCCCTCGTGATAAAACTGTTTCCACAGGAGGGCAGCTAAACTTAATTCTGTAAATCAAACCCAAGATGCCAGGCTTTTTCATAATGAGAATATCTGATTTGAAAAGCAGATGCTGTTAAACCCAGTGATGCTCAGATTCACCCAAGGGCACTGGAAGTGAATTTAACACTGAGATTGCTCCTGGCTGTGCCAAAAGCAGAATTCAGAATCACCTCGGTGCATTTCGTGAATCCAGCTGTGCAACACTGGGTAGAAATGTAAACAACGATGTCACAGTGTGAGTGACACAGAATTCAGCTGAGAACAGGCCTTGCACCAATTCTTCATTCATCAGCTTCATGGCACAGCCATGACTGGCACAGGCAAGGTTTGGAACCTCATTTAGGAACACCTGAAAAATCAAGTTTAACTCACTCTTTATGTTATACATTTAGGGTCCTGCCTTGGTCTGTGCCCTTTGCCCCCTCACATCTTTGCTTGTGTTAATTTGCTTCGTCACTACACTAGCAGAAGAAGTCACTGCAGTGGTTTGTTCTCATATTTATTTCTAAGTAAACTCTTTCATTTTTAAAAAATACTCCTGATCTAAGGAAGCTTTGAATTTAAACCCACACATGGCATGCCTAGATAGCATCCAGAAGCTTTACTCAGCCCGCTGAATATATAATAAATTACTACCATGATGCAAACACAAATACTTGCACATCCTGTCTCTATTATGACAGAACCCAAATACCACTTAATGCAGCAGCTGGATGCTGAGACAAATGTTAAGTCTATGCTGAGACACATTAAATCTCCTGATTTTTCCTCTCATGATGGTTTCTATTTGTTATGGACTTTTTGGAGAAGTTCTAGGACAACTGTAATATGTATATAAGCATCAAAATGAGATTACTTGAAAGGAAAAATAAGGCATTTCAAAGTGATCTTATTTTAACAGGCAGAGGAGGCATAAATGGTTTTTTTATTTTCCAGCACTCTGCAAATATTCTGAGCCTTGATCTCAGTTCTTAGGTTGAGATCAAGATTAAATGGGGAGTATTCCTCAAGATCCACGGTTTTGTACAAGGACTACTCCTGAACAGAAGGCCATACCATTTTTGAAAGCTGATTAATAACATTTGTTGGCAATCCACTGAACAGAGGAGGAGGCCCTGCCCTTGGTACTGTTTATTTAAAACAGGGCAAAACCCAGATCCTTCTCCAGATTTCACAGTTGTAGATGTAGCAACTCGATGCTGTTTTGAAATCATCACATGATTTTTGAGAGTTCACACAAACATGCCACAGTTGCAAAAACATGTTTGTGTCAGCCTGGAGTCAGACCTGCCCCTCTTGCTCCACACTCCAACAAGTTTTCCCTGCTGATTTCATGCCTGGGATTTTCAGAAGAGCCTGAGGTGTTTCAGTGCTCAAGTACCACTGACTGACAGCTGAGGCTCGTCTGAAAATCCTCCTGCAGTCTCCTACTCTCCTGTGTGGATGTAAAGGAGTAAAAGATGGGGTTCTACTTTGATTAGTGTTTTTTTTACCATTTCTTTAGGTACCTGTTATCTTAGGGCCAAATTCAAAGCCTGCTGAAATTAAAGAGAGCAATTTTAACAGGGTTGCTCCCAGGCCTCCACCTGCACAAGGTGAAATGCCCATCCTCAGTCACACAACTTCCACAAGACAATAACAGGATTCAGGAATTGCTGCCAAGGAAAACTGTCACCAGCTACTGCCTGTGCTGTGGAAACAGTCTTATTGATATTGGACAAGTCCTCCACATCCTGATGTGGTTTGACTTCCTAGTGACCCCTCTTCCTCCCCAATGTGGTAGATATACAAAACATGAATGCCTTCTACAGCTTTAAAGAAAACCCCAAAACACACAAAACAATTAAAAAAAAAAAAAAAAAAGAGAAACAGTTACAAACTTTTGCTGGTAAGATGAATACCAGAGTTAGATACGATGGACAAAACAGTGATAAAATATTAACTGCTTGCTGTGTTTTTTTGACCTTTATAGCCTCTTGAAAAGATGTAGGTACATTACACATTGTTAAATTCAAGGTGGAAGCCATATAGAAAATAACAGAGAAAGCAGCTGAACACAGCCTCAGAACATCTGAGTTAGAAGACACTTGATTACCTCACCTGTAATTTTTGGTTCTCTAACTAGTTTTCTACAAAACCCAGTATGCCTTTGTTTGATGGAGAGGAGCAGCTGTTGTTCAGTGAGGAGGAGGAGGAGCCCAGGCTGTGACACAGCTGGAAGCAGGGAGGTTTACAAGCACAGTGCACACAAACTCCTCCTGGCAGCCAACTCCTCCTTCGGTGTGTGCCCGACACACACGGGGAGGAGCTGCTGGTGCTCCTGCTGTCAGAGCAATGTGGGCTTCCCTGCTCGGCAAGGCTCCTCCTGAGAATTTCTGAGTGGAAACACAGGATTTGTCAGAGATTAATGATGTCAGGAAATTCCTACCGCAAAAACATTATTTCCTTTTGTCAAAACCAAAATGTATCACTTTTTAAAATCAGCAGCAAGCTCTTCCTTTTCCAGTAAAACATCTGAGGCCCTTTCTGGAGGATGGACCGAGTCCACAAGGGCTGCAGATATACTTTGGTCAATCATTTTGCTTATGTAGTTTGTCTTTTGATTTCTTTAATAGAAGGAAGTGATATACCAAATGAAAGATATTTACAAAACAGTATAAAATAAGCTACTGTGGGATCATGGGGACGTGTGACATTTCCTAAGGACATACTGTAGTAGAGGTAGGTGAAAAAGGGGAGATGATTCTGTAACCTTCAAATATCCCAGGATCCTCCATTCACTAGTTTTTCTTCTTTTGCATTATTTTATTTTACATTTTTGCAGACACAGAGGGCTTATAACAACTTTAATGCTTACTTTCTTTGACATATTAAGACACCCTACCATTATTTAAAGCAGTGCACATCTTCATTTGGTCCAAACAGGCAGATTCTGCCCATAATTAGAGACTGAATGCAAGTACATTGAAGCCTCCTCTGCTCCTCTCCGTCTGGGCAGACCTGACACCAGCACGTCACCAACGGCTCACTCAAACCTCTCCCAAAGCAGGTCACCACCACAGGTTAGCACTTCTTCAGCAAGCACTGTTTGAAGGCTGAGGGTCTCTGGGAGAGCAGACATCCCTTGGCCAGTTTCCCGTGGCCGTCCTTGCACTGCACAGTCCTGGTGTGCCAGCCCGTGTCGCACGTTCGAGAGCAGGAGAGCCATGGCCCCGTCACCCAGCGGGGCTGCGCCGCCGCCGCCTTGCCAACGGGCACCGAGTTCGCCAGCTGCCCCTGCTTCTTTGGCACGAAGAAGCTGTAGCGCACGTCCACGGGCTGCGTGGGGTCGGTGGCCAGGATCTGCACGATCAGGATCTCCTTGGTGGCCGAGTGGCCCATGGCGTGCAGGAAATCGTCCTTGTGGCTCCAGCCGCTGTAGTTCATGACGGTGCCGTTGATGTCGATGATGGTTTCCGAGGTGGAGATCATGTATTTCCCGTTCACCAGGTACTCCCCGCTCTTCTTCTTCAGGGCCAGGTAGGCTGTGAACCTGCTCTGGTCCTTGCTCTTGAACTGCCGCACTTTGATGTGTGTTGCCCCTTCTGGGATCTTCACCACGTCCGTGTAGCCCTTGCTGAAGGAAGGGAAAGAAGGAAGAGTCTCACTGGCATGACACGAAATCACAGAATCAGCTAGGCTGGAACAGACCTTTGAGTCCAGCCTATGGACAACAACATCTTGCTTTGTTTCAGTTCAGGCCACCTGGATTTTCCCTAAGATTAATTTAACCAAGTTCCGCTCTTGGCCTACTGTGCTGTTCTTGGTGTTCTCCAAGAAATTCCTACTGCACTTCTCGCAGATTGCTTAATCTTTAGCTTTAGGGACAGTCTGACGTGGGTCAGATACCAGAGGAATGAAAAATAACAGATAGCTTATAGATTTCAGCAAAGGGTGGGAGATATGAAATATGAAGCGCACGCTGCCTGCCAAGGAAAAGATAATGAGATATGCATTGGTTACAGCTGTTTCTTGCTGCCTTTGCTATAATGATGATTAAGGAAAGCACGAGCAGAGGAACAGCTGGGTAGAGGTACCTTGGGAACATTTACAAATAATCTTGATCACTGAGAAAAAATTTGTTTACTTTGAAATTCATAAAGCCAAAGATGAATCGTCAAGGGTCTAATAAGAGGGGCACCCAAAGGCTTCATTTGTACCATCACGGAGTTCTCTACTACTTATGAAGCATCTTAACTGGGATTTAGAAAAAGAGATTAAGCTCTTTTACCAAAAGAGGCAAGCATTCAGACCCTGCAAGTGTGTTGGAATTTATCACTATCTCAAGTATGTTATTTTAACTTTACTGATATATAGAAGAAAATCTAAAGGCTTGACACAGCTATAAGCTACCAGCTGGACTTTGGAGATGTGTTTTCATTCCCAAACCTGTGGCAAAGCCATCCTGAGAGTACCTCATATCTGAAAGGTTTAATGAGAAAAATTAAAAATCCATGCAAGTGATGGCATCTCCTTTGGGATTGTTTAAAGAACAGACTGCTCACTTTGAGAACATTTAGCTGCACAAGTAGAGACTGCACATATTACAGATGAAACATTTGTGCTGCTGCCCTGCTATTTCCAGCAGTTCTGGGACAATGACTTAAGACTCCATCGATTTAGCACCTCCATAAAGCTGGAGGAACATGGTGCAAACCCAGGCTGGGGACTGCTCTACAGCACTGCACAAATATTTTTACATGACAGTTGCCAGAAAAACTCTGTTCAAATCTGTCATTAAAGTTACAAAATCATTTGTTCAAAACCTACAAGCAGTCTGGGAGAATTTAGGTTGTCTGCACAAAGAGCTGTAATGCTCCATGTGCACAGAGAAGCATTAATTCTCCTCTTTCCCAACTTCTGATAATTTGGCTTTACAGCTTTTTAAACAAAAATCTTAGGAAGCAAATTTCTCAGGAGATTCTGTTTTGCCCCCTTTAAAAGTACAAACAAATGTTGTTATGGCAATTGTTTGCAATGGGAAATATTAGTTTTGCCTTGTAAATTTAAATCTCCCTGTACATTTAATGTACAGTTTATAGAAGACAGCAACAAGGGAGCTGCCATTTTTCAGTGGAGGAAAGACAATTTTCCTACCAGCATTGCCCTTTCATACAAAACTGTAAAAACAGCTTACAGACAATTAAGATTTCACTATTTTAATTGGGGGTTTATTTTAATGTCAATTACTCGCAGAGAAGAATCGCCTCAAACAACTTTTCCAGTAAAAATAAACCAGCAGTCCAAAATCCAATCAAAATCATATCAGAACATAATTTTACCCCCTGGTCAGTCTCATGACACTTAAAGGCATGATTTGAGGAGTCAGATGGTAACTTCACAGGGATAATGATAATAAATCTTTCAATTTCCAAGTGCATCTATTATACAAATCTGGCCTCCCTGAAACTTGTGGAGCTCCTCTAACACTTTTCCTGGAGCTTGATTATTACTGAATCACATGAAATACATCTCCCACTGTCATCTTCATTTAGACATCCCAGACATTCCAATATTTACAAATTGGAAAAGGTTTGGTTTACATAATTACTAATTTGGATGGAAAGCCATTCTTTTTGGCAGAGGCATTTTGGCATCGTTAGGTGAGCAATCATTGGTTTACCAGGATGAAGATTAGTTATGTTTATTTTTAGAATAAATTCTCTCTCCAAGTCATTTTTGACTGCTATTAATCAGTCTGCTGATATATATAGAAATAAAAGATCATTTCAGGAGTCAGATTTCAACTTCTGGTAGCTTTCAATATGCCATGTAAGAATTTGGAAGATATAAACCAAAATCAAGTTTATATATAAAAGATGTTTAATGCAGTCACTGTTTCTGAGTATAAATCATAAACCAAAAGTTTCTATGTGTAGATAAGTCCTTTGAGACCTTGGAATCTGTAGAAATGATGATTAAAAATTCCATTTTTTCCATGAATCTTAAGAATTGAAGAGGGAAAAAAATTAGTTCAGACAGAATCAAGTTGAGATTGGTCTATCAGTACTGCCCCCAGTGTGGTGAGGGAAAACCATGGCAGCAGTTCCTTTTATTTTACTTGATTAAGTTTCATTACACTTAAAAGGTGAACTCTGTCAGAAAAATGGCTCATGGATAACTGCTATAAATATTTTGCCATTAAAATATCCATCTGGAGATCGATATTATGCCAGTGGACATGAAGGGATACAGTTATGAGTAAGTCTGTGATATACTTCTGATATCTCATCTATTTACCTGAACTCCACACATTCTCAGCAGTGGGAAAAGGTAATTTTAAGGTATAATCTCTCTCAGCTATTATGGAAGGTGTTTACAGCTGCCTGCTTCTCTCCACTGCTTACACAAGGGATGTGTGCCACAAAATCAGGTGGGATGTCCTCAGTGTCACTCAAAATAGATGAGATGGAAAACCATTCTCAAGGTTTAACTTGCTAATGCAGCAACAAGTGGGAAACGTGAAATTTCAGAGATGCAGATAATTCTGATCCCACCCCCTTTCTGATTCCCTTCTCTGTGCCTTTTTCTCTGTCCTCTAGGAACCACAATCCATGTGACACAGCGAGATGTGCAAGTGGCTTCCTGTACCTTATTCCTGTTGCTGCTCACCTGCATCACTGGCACTTCGTGTCAGAAATGAGCTAGCTGCAGTGTTTTACCAATTGACGCTTTCCCAGTTTCAGGGTAATGCTAGGAGCCAGATGCACACATCTGGAAACTGCAATAATCTACAGGCAAGGTGGTTTTTTTCTCTCATGTGAAAGCAAATTGCATTCAGAGACAGAAAGCAAGCAGCACGTGGCAGAGTTATTATTTACATTTACTACTGAGCTCAGTACCTCTTTTTGGTAAAGCTTCCCATGACTTTTGTGCAGCTGGAGTTGTCTCCTCCACACACCCCACACTTGTCATACTGGAGCTTGGAGCCGATGATCCCATCACAGCCCGTTCGGATGCACTTCCCTCGGACACACACCGAGTTGCTGTAGGGTCGACACTCCGTGCCATCAGTCACCTGGGCAAGCAAATGACAAACTTGAAAGGTTTTGCCTTTTTGGATCCACCTGTCAAAACCCAGTTCCTTATTTAAGTCACCAGCTCAGAGCAGGTTGTTGTCTCCCCTGACAGACCAGATGGAGCTTCTCCCACGTTCTTGGCACAAATCAGATGGAATTTAGCAAAAGGACAAAAGCAAGGACAGGTAGCTTTGAGTTGGGATTGCACCTGATAGATGTGACCACAAGTCACATCTCTAGTACTTGGCTAATTATCCTATACTAATTGCTTCTGTAAGAGTTACTCTGGACTCCTTAAACATATTTGATTTATTATTTTCTCCTAATATTCCTTCTCCTCCAGAAAACCCCAGAAAGACAGAAAACTTCAGACAGAAACCCCTTTATCCACTACTGAAAGCAAACTAGAGCAGGGAGGCCAACATTCTTCATGAATTCACATACTGAGATGTGAAAAAATTTCTCTCATTTCAGAGGCCAGTTCTGGCCCTACTGTACAACCGCTGGATGGAACCATTAAACCTAATCACACAGTTAAATCTTTGAATCATGTGATTAACTTCTTTTCCCTGGTTGTAGAGGAAGATATTTAAAATATGGGATGCTTCTAAACTAAAGTATGAAACCCTGAGTGGAGTTGCCATTACCTTCTGAGAAAACACCACGTAATAACCAGTTCCTTTGGCTCGGCAGGTGAGCTTGCAGACGTCTCCAGGCAGTACTCCAGCATACTTGGGGACCCATTCCACAAAAGTCTTGACCCCCTTTGCATCAGACTGATAGCCATTCCTTGCCTCACACTGCTCTTGTCGGAAAGATTTAGCTGTGGAATTATTCACATCGTTAGTGGCTATTTCAGACCATGCTGCAAACACCATGATGTCTGTCTATTATTCCGATTTCTTTCCTTCATCATTTTTAAGTAACATCACACTGCTTCTTCACTAAGAACTAGCCTTCCAATCCCTCTACAGTTTTAGCTTGGAAATCTCATGGCATAACAAGCATTAAAGGTCTAAAGTTTGCATTATGTTTCATATTAGAGGACTAACTTCTTTCCGCTCAAGCATCCTTTCCCTACCGCATCCAGGGCGGTGTGGGTGAACAATCAGGATATTGTACTAATGATGAACATCTTGCCTTGATAAATACATTTTGGGGAGGCTACAGTGAGCCTTTGCTGAGTGCTTTCAGGGCAGATAACCAGTTTTTAGTGTCTGTTTAGAAGGCAGGGCTGGAGCAGGAGGCACTCACCGTTGGCGGGGCAGGGAGTGACGTTGCAGGAGCGGTAGATGGCCCTCTTACCCGTGCAGTATCTCCCGTTGTTCCTGGGGGCTGGGTTGTTGCAGTGACGATAGGCAAACTGAACTCCCCCACCACAGGTACGGGAGCACTGGCCCCAGGGCCCCCAGGACCCCCAGTTGCCATGGCTTGAAGCCTGAAAAACATCAACAGTGGGAGCTGAGTTTGTCCTCCCAGCGCGAATGGAGTCGTTACATCTCAAAGTCACTAATACTCTCCTCAACTGAAGGCAATTCCTTGGCCATTTTATCAGGGATAACAGGTCTCAGGAACCTTCCTTCTCCCAGCAGAGTTAATTTCTATCTTTTATTTGTGCACTGATGACATCTTATTTGCACTGTGGGTGCAAAGGCAATACAGCTCCGCACAGCTGCCTTCAGCCTCTTCATGGAAGACACCCAGAGTTTCATGTGCTGCTCTCCTATTTTTTGCTGTTCCTACCAAAAAGGCCCCTTAAACTGGCTCCAAGGGGTTCAGCTCCCAGGATATATCCATAGTGCTAATCTGAGATTAATTAAATCCAACTATTGTGATGTGTAGGTATTGCCTGGAGTTACCAGCAAGAGGTGAAGTCGTCAACTCTGCCATATTGGCTGTAGGATTGCAATATGGTGTAGAAGTATATAAATCCATTTAAAATGGTATAGAAATCCATGTAAAAAGGGTGTTATCAAGGCTGTAGCTTGATTTGAAAGGCTCCCATAGTTTGCAAATATTCACAAAGCTCTACAAGTCTGCAGCTCTTCCATGGGTGTAACAGAATGGGCTACTGTCTACCCAGGGAATTTAGAAGTATCTGAACTGTGCAGCTGACAGCTCTCATGAGCCTGGGGACTCTTCAGAAGTATAAAGTAGACAGGGGTTTGCTGTCACTGAAAGCGCAAAGTTCTCTGCTCCAGAAATTATATTCTGGATTAATTTAATCTGCCTTTTCCTTCATTAGAATTAGGGCTCAGAGGCCTTACTCATGAGGGCTGTAAATTAAATGTAGAGATGCAATTAGTCTTGCATTCCATGGCCAAGAAGCCCTGATAACTGATTTACTGAATGGGCAAATCACCTCCTCTGAAAGGATGCTCCCAGTTTTCCAGGAATAAAGGCCATCCTTAAAGAATAAAATACACTTCCTGAACCTCAGCAGCATTTTTCCTACATCCCTGACCAACACCACCCCAATGACGTGCTAAAACACCACGGCAGCTTTCAATCTGACTTCCAGGCAGCCCATTTCCCTCCCACACAAACCAGCACCTCCGAGGGATGGCCTTTTAAAATCCCCCTCAGGGTCACCACTGCTATTTTACCGAGTAGTACTTCTTCTTGGTTTTGTCCACGCATTTCCCTTGGAGGCAGATCCTCCCTTTGCCGCAGGGGGTGCCCTCGACGGCGGGCAGCTTCTTGGTGAGGCAGACCATCTGTCCCTGGCGCACCACGGCGCACCAGAGGCGCGAGCACACGTCCATGCCGGGGCACACTGTGTACTCGGCGCCGAACGCCAGCTTGCACTGCCGGATGGCATCGTACGTCTGCCCCGGCAGCTCCTCGGGGCCCACGATCTGCTTCCTGGGCTGGTCCAGCAGGCAGTTCCCTAAAAGAGCAGGCCAAGCTGTTGTTTACTCAGTTATTTACTGTTATTTCCCAGTTTTTTCCGCAGTGCTGTGAAGTCATTCGGGTGACAGCAAACCTCCTTCAAAGGATGGTGGCATGAAGGCTCTGAGGTGACACCAGGTTTTGCACGAGGTCAAACTGATGCCTTAGGTTTTAACTTTTCTATTCCTCCAACCCTGCAGTGCCCAGTGTAACTCTGCAGGTCCCTGGAGCTCGTTCAGTGCTGTTCTCTCATGCTCACACTGACATAACAAAGCCTCTCCAGCTCGCTCTCCAAGGACACCCAGACCCTCCTGGGCCCAACAACTGCAAACCTTCATCTTGGGGAGAGAAAGGGGGGCAAGCTTGGGCAAATTCCATCCTTGCCTGGCTTCTGCTTGGGCAATTGATGCTGATCTAAAAGTGGGAAGAACTCGGGAGCTGGCATTGTCCATTTTGGGATGCACTGAGGCAGGAGCCTCTGGAGGCCAGAGTGTGACCTCTGAAGGCCTTTCCAATCAATCCCTCCTTTATTCCTTTATTCCTGTCTTGTCTCTGGTTCTAGGTAGCCATTTAAGACACCAAAACTGCTGCCACTGTGTTGTCCCACTGTTGAGGTGTAAATGAGTTTTACGCAGGTCCTTTCGGCCTTTCAATCCTCTATGCAAGACTCAGAACACATTCTGTGCTGTTTATGTGATTTAAGGACTGAGCAAGACTTGCGTACGCAAGACTCAAAGTAAGCACATTTGTGATTCGAGTTTTAAAGCAAGATGTCAGAAATGGTAAAGCTTCTAAAGGAATGCCAAAAATATCAAAAAGCACAGACTTGTAGCCAATGCGGCCAAAAAACCCAAACAAAACACAGCGAAAAATAAAAAATTCTCCCAGGCCAAAGGAAAAATATAAGCTGCGTATCAAAACTAATGCTGGTGTTAAAGCTGGATTGGACTTTTCTTCTAAGGAATGATACTTGGCTGCTTGTCCACAAGTTTGAAAAGGGCTATCCATTATAAACACAAAACCATAAATAACAGGCAGAAAAAATTGCAAGAATGTAAAGATTTCTATACGTGTTTTAAGGCCTGCAGTGGTCAAGATTTGTCTGGCGTGCTCTAAAAATGAAATTTCCCATTTATGTTCTAGGTGTCTTCTGATAGCTGTTTGTTTTACTATTGCAAACCTCACTTGTTGACATGCAGAACTATTTATTCAGTGTAACCTCTTTTACACTTCATGAAAGGGATATGTGGTCTGGGCAAGCTTCACTCATCCTCGGCCAAAATAACTCACCACAATTTACCTCACTTTGGAATCCACACCAGTGTTCTTCACTTGCATCATGGCTGAAGAAAGCCTATCTATAAAACCCTCACTATTTACACAAAAAGGAATAGAATTTCAAGCTGTGGCAGGGAATTTAAGCAAACCAAATACCCCATTTCTCAATAGCTTGAGTTTTCCTTCCAAAACACACGCTTACTGCAACTGTTCTTCTGTCCTTCCAAAGACTAATGCCAAGTAGCCAAATTAGCCAAAAATTCTTTCTGCATGACGACCTGCAACCAAAAACTCTCTGTCTTGTTAAACCTGTTCCATTTGCTGACCCTGATTTACCCTAGCCTTATGTTTCATCTGGATTATGCCAAATTTTTAATGTAGACAAGGTGTGCCAATGCTAACTGAGATAAAGATAATTAAAAGTACCTTTAGCACTCAAAGGCTGCTGTAGTGTCAAATACTAGAGACATGATGAGGAGCAAGGAAGCACTTTTTCCTGGAGTTTCTGGACATAATTTGCAGAAGTTGTGACAAAAACACACTTTGTAAAAGTAAACAACAGTGGAAATCCTGCTTTGTACACCTGGTGAGGAGGGAGGAAGCCACTACAATGTGAGGGCAGTGATGGGAAGGCTGTAGCATGTCAATGTTTAGTTTATACCCTGCTCTTGTACCTACATTGAAGTTTATGAAGTCCCAAGTAGAGCTGTTATTCAGTATTTTAAAACATCATATTAACACTTCAGTTTGACTGGAAATCAGAATTTAGAGAAAAATGAAAGTCTCATCCTTGCATATCTCATCTGTCAATCATTTAGAAAAATAGCCATTCATATGTGTTTTTTTTTTTTGTTTGACTAAAAAGAAACTTCAATGTCCTTGCTAAACACATTTTCTGCAGCTTCAATACTTCTCTGAGCTAAATCTAGGAACACTAATCCTTGTTCTAATGTCCTTGCAGTCTAGATTATTGTATCTTCTTCTACATTCTGATTTTGCAGTTGCAGCTGAACCTAAAATCTTTGCTTTATTTCTGAAACTTGCTTTTCTCACTCAAACTAAAAGCATTTTCACCTTTTGCATTTCCCACATATGTGAATAACAAACAGGTTTCACAAGCTTACACAGCAAATATAGCATTTTTGACCCTCCAGAACACAGGGGAAAGAGATCCAAACTTCTCCTTAACTGAGGAAAGGTGTCTAATTGCTACAAAGACAGGTGCTCCAGCTGATCTCACACGATAAATTCAAAAGTGAAGGTAAGGAAGGCCCCTAAGAATTTCCCACAAGAAGAAAACCCATCTTTATATGGGCAGACTGTAGCAGTGTCTGTGTTTGGACTGGCTGCAGTGAAGTGAGGTGTTTTTACCACCAGCTTGTCCAACCTCCTGCTTCTCATGGTCAGAAAGGACTGACCCTGGCTGGGAGGGCAGAGAGGGCTTCAGTTCTGCATTACATTTCAACATCCAGAGCATGTACATACTTCTATTCCCATTTTTTTCATCCTGGGCACCAAAGAACATCTTTGTGCCCTGGAATAGAGCAACATTGTTGGCTGATGACAGTGCTAATTAAGCCATCTCATTATCTCTCTCAATGCTATGTGTAATATATCTTGGGCAAGGAAAGAAAAAAGGCAGAACAAGATCTGTGCAGGAAGCAGATAAGCAGGATATAAATTAATTAAAATACAAACAGTCCTTGTTCCAGGTTGCACAGAGCCCTGGGACTGAACACAGCCTGTCCCAAGCAACCATCCCACAGCCTGGTGGTTGGCATGACAATAAAGGCAATTAGTACCTTTGGAAAGGCTTTGCTAAAAGCAGATGGATATAAATGTCACTCTCCTCTGGACACCAACCGAGCCTTTTCTTCCTAAATGTCAAACTGTTGTCTGGGGTCATCTCGTGAGTGTAAAACAAATGGTGATATCATGACAGAGCTGTTTATTGTTCTCAGAGCAGGCCCCAGGAGACAGAGAATCAGCACCTTGATCCTCCCCAGCCCCCTGGCTGACCTTGGACGAGGCATTTCTGTTGGGATTTATTCAGCTGACTTCACGTAATGCTGGTGTCTGCAGTGCACTCAGCTGTCAGGTGCTTCCCTACTGAGAAAATTGAATTTATGGTGTCATTCAGCACCACTCGTGCACCCACTGCTGCTGAGGCCATTGATTGTCAAATCATGTCTCCAAATCATTTGGAGTCAAATCACTGACTTCCATTTCAACTGGCGTTTGTGTTCTGGTAGGACAGATCTGAGATTTAAAATAAATAACTGGAAAATTATAAATTTCTACAGAAAAGAAGACTGTTACTTAAAAAAGCTCTCTGAAGGGCTAATCCATCAAAAAAAGAGATTCCCTAAACATTATGTATTTGAAATATATAACATCAGTAATGAAATTAATTCCCAGAGGACTATGGACTTCTATGACGAGGAGTTCAAATTTTCTATGAATAATTGCATCATATCAGTAACTCTTGAAGACTGCACATCAGGGTGATAAGTTCTCATGAACTGAGGAGAGAACAGTTCAGAGTTCCTGGNTTTCAACTGGCATTTGTGTTCTGTTAGATCCAAGATTTAAAATAAATAACTGGAAAATTATAAATTTCTACAGAAAAGAAGACTGTTACTTAAAAAAGGTCTCTGAAGGGCTGATCCATCAAGAAAAGAGATTCCCTAAACATGATGTATTTGAAATATATAACGTCAGTATGAAATTAATTCCCAGAGGACTATGGACCTCTATGATGAGGAGTTCAAATTTTCTACGAATAATTGCATCAGATCAATAACTCTTGAAGACTACACACCAGGGTGATAAGTACTCATGAACTGAGGAGAAAACAGTTCAGAGTTCCTGACACTCTCTGAGAGGTCATTCATG